>CM019150.1:182786812-182803948 GCA_009733165.1 Naja naja
AAAAGTGTTTTGGAAAAGCAGCTAATCCAATGGAAATTATATGCCATAAAAGCATACCACATTAAAAAAATAAAAATAAAACCTCAAATCAAACCAAATTTACATGTGATGTTCTGCATTTCTTTGTCAAACTTCACTTACCATTCCACTAAGTTAGATAAAGTTTGTTCCAGCCAAAAACTATCCACCCTTATTTACATGATTCTATGTATGACAGTGATAAAAACACAAAATTTCTTATGATTGTCTTTTATTAGGAGATAATTTCAATGGCATAAGACAACAAATATAATCCCAATTTTGAATAATAAGTGAATAATAATAAAGCTGTAGAGAGCAAGGGTAACTAATGAAACTTGATGGAAATGTTCAAGAACTATTACATAAATAAAGAGATCTGAAACATTATTTTAGTTCTGGGAAGCAAGGTAGTATTTGGAATTGACCAGGCAGCCTCCTTTCTGATTTTACAGGGTATATGAAGGAAGAGAAGTAAAACATAATTAAGTTTGCAAAATTCTGTTTCATGCCCCCACTTTAATAAACTTTAATATCAGTCTTCCTGTGGAGTTGATTTTTTAATGTGGTCTACCTTGAAGGGCTGATAGAGGTCATAGTAGCAACATAGTTCAATCTCTGACAATTTTATTTGTGCATCATAATATAGCTACTTACCACAATTCACTACTTACAACCATAATCACTCAATAGGTAGAGACCTACTGGATTCTGAACTTTGTAAACATCAATGTTATGTTCTACATTAGGCTATCCTTGAAGAGCATCTGAAAACTACAACTGTGCAGAACATAATGATGTGGGCAGTTCTGGGTATCCCTAGAACTGCATATGTAACTCCTCTGCTACATGAACTGACTGTATTGGGTGTGATTTGCTTCCAGGTCCAATTTGGGATATTGGTTATGACCTTTAAAGCCCTTCATGACATGGGTCCAAGTTATCCAGGTACTGTTTCATTGCAATTAAATTGACCCATTCTACTTGGTCAAGCAGAAATGACATGTTACAGACCCTGTTGGTTAAAGCTTTCCATCTGGCATGGTCTAGGAAGAGTATCTTCTCTGCTGTTACCTCTGACTTATCTTGCCCTCTGGGTGTGGTTTGCTCTACTCTTCTGGCCTTCTGAAGAACATTAAAACCTGACTCTGTCAACTGGCACAGGCATCCAAGAGTGATACACAGCATTGGGGATGGTTGGTGGCTTGATGGCACTCTCTCTGTCTTTTTAATATTATCTTTGTAAAGATTTTATTGGGTTTTATGATTTTTAAAATTATAAACCACTCAGAGTCAATGAGTGAGATGCATGGTGCACTGATTTGATAAATAAATATATCTTGCCTGGCTCTGATTTAACCAGAGAAAAGTAAACTATAAAGATGTTGACCACGCAGAACTACCCATTTTATTGGAACACAGCATCTGCTTTTCTACGTTTGAAATAACCCAAAGTGTTATGTATGCAGGTTTGAAGTCATTGGTTTAGTTTGAACTGTTCTTGTAAAATGTTAGAAATGAATTATCTGTATTAAGAGAATGTATTTTGTGGGGTAATAGGGTGGTTATTCCTACAAAACTACAAAGAGAGGTTTTGGAAATGTTACATGAAGGTCATCCAGGTATTGTCAGAATGAAGGGATTGGCCAGGAGTTATGTATGGTGGCCAGGTATTGACAAAATGGTTGAAAACTGGGTTGCATCTTGTCCCAATTGTCAGGTAGTCAGGCCTGCCCCACCTCTCGCCTCCCACACAGGAATGGGAATGTCCTAGGGGCCCATGGTCCAGGATTCACATTGATTTTGCTGGCCCTACCAGAGGGCACACTTTTCTTATTATAGTTGATGCATATTCCAAATGGCTAAAGGTTATCCCTATGGCATCCACCACAACTGAAGCTGTCATCAAACAGCTTAAAAAGCTTTTGTAACTCACGGGTTACCTGATGTGTTTGTTTCTGACAATGGCCCTCAATTTACATCCAACCTTTTGAATCATATCTAGCACAACAGGGTATCAGACATGCCCTGACAGCCCCTGGGCATCCTTTGGCTAACGCCAGGCTGAACGATGGTACGATTTACCAAGGAAAAACTTCAGCAATTGGGTCCAGGGGATATCACTGAGAGAGTTGAAAAACTTCTCAGTGTTCAGCATATCACTCCCAACCCCTAACTAATTTGTCCACAGCTGAATTGTTGATGGGTAGGAAACTCAGGTCTCCCCTTGATCGCCTTCATCCCACTTACGCACCCAACGCACCACTAGATTCCACTAGCAAAATTCACATTCAGTGTGGGTGATTCTGTTTATGCTAAGAACCTTATGGGTGAACCATTATGGATTCCTCCTGAGATAACCCAAATAACAGGCCCCAGGTCTTACAGGGTACAAACGAGGATGGTGTCCTCTGGAGCAGGCACATTGATCAGTTAAGATCCAGATTGCCCCAGGAGCACGCTTTTGCTCCTCTCTGGTTCCCATACCTACTGCCTCTTCTAGGGGGAAGGGAGGATCATGAGTGTAATGAATAAGCAAGAATCAACCCCATGTGTAATGAGCTAACACGACAGGAACCATCCCAAAACCTGTCACAGTGCCAACAACCATTTTCACAAATGGAAGATTGCACATCACTACCTGATTTAGGTGCTGACATTGGGTTGGAGATGGATTGGGAGGAGAGACCAGGTTGTAGTAACCAAACAGGTTCTACCATTACTAAGTCCTAGTAAGGAAATGTCAGCAGACATTTCTCCCTCACAAGGTGAGAACCTTAAAACATCTGAACCACGTAGGTCTCAACGACATGTAAGAGCCCCACCTATTTAAAAGAATACATTAGATAGGTTGGGGTTTGGTATGGACTGAACCTAGTGGGGAGGGGTGTTATGTATGCAGGTTTAAAGTCATTGGTTTAATTTGAACTGTTCTTGTAAAACGTTAGAAATGATTGGTTTAAAAAGTGCGGAAAACCCTGCACTCTGATTGGCTGGCAACCGCGCTGCTGGCTATAAGTAGCAGCCGCAGCCCAGCCAAAGTGGGTTCATTCTGAGCTGTAGTCACTAATAAACAAAGAGCTTGAAGCACTCAGCGTCTGTCTCTTCATGCAAACTTAACACAAAGCAATGTTCGTTCCATTCTGTAGAATAAAGCTACCTTAAAATATCTCCGATTATGCTGTTACATTCTGCTGTGCATTCAACATCTGGTATCAACAGCCTAAACAACAAAAAAGCATGATTATGCTGTCAGACTTAATAATTCAGAAATATTAACCAGTTCTCATACTATCGATGGTTTTTCATGTGTAATTGGCCTTTGATGTGTATTTTGACGTAGGAGACTGCATACCAGCAAAAGAGAACAAACATTCGATCTTTCATGTAACTAACAGGGATCATTTCAGCTAAATGAAACCACTTAATCAGCAAATGTTGTTTATTTTTTAATTTTGGGGAAAAGGAAAAAAAGTTCTTAACCATCCAAGCATCAGTTAGAAAATAGCAGGGGACAGAATATAATAAGGAAACCACTGTAGGCATAATTCTAGATTAGCAAAGCCATTTAGTTTTAGGTGAATTTGAAACCTATATATAAGGTGACCAAATGACTATTGCTTAGCTAGCTGTAAATTTCAGGGTTTTACTTTATTTGTAATTAAAACATTTAAGTCTTTTCTTTGACTGTTGAGCTAAATTACTACGTCTTTATCAAGAAGAATCCTGAACTGTTGTTCATTGAATTAATAGAAATTTAATGATTATGTGATTATAGATAAAAGGCAAGACCCTGTCTATGAAATGTATATATGAATTGTTGCATGAATAAGATTAAAAAACAATCTATTATGCTCTTGCTGTTTGAGTATATATAATACACTAATTTGTATATTATTAAGCACAAATGAATGGGTTTACATTTGTGCTATGCTACAAATCCTAGTTTAAATACTACACTGATTAAGTTCTACAATATGCCTGCCATTAGAATATTTGTTACCTCACAAACAGGAGCCATTAACTTTGATTTAGTCTCCAAACTAAATTAAAATTATTTATTTTTTCATTTATTTTTTTTAAAATATAAACTATTCAACCTTAAGGTGATGCACAGCACCAACAGAATTGAAAAATAATAAACATATAACAGTACAGAAACTTACAATTATATACCATTATATTTTAATTAATATATGTGATAATTTTTAATTGTTTTCTGTCTTTTTAAAATTTGAATCCACCCAGAGTCATTCTGGAGTTGGACTAAATTAAAGTGATCAGTCAAAACACTCATACACTTCTGATATTAATAACACCCACCAATAAAGACTCAAAGGTCTCTGGAACACTAGTTTCTTTAAGCTTCCAGAAGACATTGATAGTGGAGGTTGTCTATGTCTTGGTAGTCTAAAGTCAACTACCAAACCAGAGTAGTAAAAAACAGACTAGGGATGCAAGTAAAAATAGTCAAGAAAATGATAAGATGACACCTGTCCACTCTAGACTAGTTCAAATCACAAGGACTAGATGGACCCCAGAGTTATGATGGAACTTGCAGGTGTGATTTCAGAACCACTGAACCATATGTTTCAAAGATCCTGGAGCATTGGAGAACTACAAGAGGACTGGGAAATAGGTTCAAAAAGAAAACAAATGGATCCAAGAAACTACAGACAAATCAGCCTGACATCAATTTACAACACATCTAGAAGCTAGCAAAGCTATTACTAGAAACCAGCATGGGTTTGTCAAAAACAGATCATGCCAAACAAAATCTTATTGCATACTTGATGTGATGACCTGTAGTCTCTCAAAATAACCCAAAAACCCAAAACATGAATTAAAGTCTGGCAATGCCTTCAACTTAACTTAACTGTTTTAATAGTCACAGTTTAAAGTCACAAAAGGAAATAACGAGGCAAAAGGAAACCAAAAAAAAAAGAGAACTCCGAAGCAAACCAAGATAATGAAGTATACATTCCAGGGAGATAACCAGGGAGAGTCCATGGGAAGAACGCCAATGAAGATAAACCTCGTTCACAGGAAACACTAAATTTGACTCCAGCAATTCTGACTGCACAGTTACATACTTATATACATAGCTCACAGCTGTAAGCCCTGAGGAGGATCATGGCCCTCTCCCCCCAAGGAGACCACGCTTTTCTCTGATCCTCTCCTCCCTGGTTGCCATGGGATGGATAAGAGATGGGCCTGGATCCTCCTCTGATTGCTCAGCTGGCCTCTGCCCTTCCCCAGTCTCCTCCACCACTTCTGGAGACACACTCCCACTCCCTGTTGGCTGTTCCTCCTCTTCCTCAGAGTCAGTCTCCACCAGGCATAACACTTGAACACTGAGCCCTATTCAACAAAATATAGTTCATTGGTGAGAAATGTGAGGTTTTATACTTAGACAAGAAAAACCAAATGTACAGGTATAGAATAGGTAGTATCTGGCTCAAAAGTAGTATCTGTGAGAGAAATCTAGGACTCCTAATAGAGAATAACTTAAGTATAAGCCAGAGGTGCATTGCAGCTGCCAATAAAAGCCAATGCAGTCCTAGGCTGCATCAATAGAGGAATAGTATCAAGATCATGTGAAATATTAGTACTGCTATATGCTGAGTTGCTAAAACCACACTTGCAATACTGTGTCCAGTTCTAGTCATCATGAAACAGAAAATATGTTGACACTCTAGAAAGAATGCAGTGTAGAGCAACAAAGTGGATTAGGGGACTGGAGGCTAAAACATATGATGAATAGTTTGTATGTCTAGTCCACGGGTGTCAAACTCGTGGGCCAGCTGTGTCACGTGCTGGCCCTGCCTCCTCCTGGTTTAGCAAAGGGGAAGTCCTCATGTGACTCCACCATGACAATGTGAGTGTGACACCCCTGGTCTAGTCTAACGAAGAGAAGGTCTAAGGATGATATGATATCAGTCTATTTGAGAGGCTATCACAAAGAAGATGGGGACAACCTAATATCCAAAGTACCTGAGGGCAAAATAAGAAGCAAGCAGGGGGTTGAATGTTGAAGAATTGGATGTGTATCCCAGGTGAATGTTTGAATAAGAATGGTATCTTTTTCAGCCTCAAAAGCTGTCATATACAAAAGGGAAAAGATCTATTCTCTGCTCTCAAAAACATTTTTAAATCTAAAGTTCTATATGACAAGTTTGATTTGGGATGATTATAAGGATGGATATAAAGTAACTACAATGGTGGGATTCAAATTTGTTTACTACGGTTCTGTGGGCGTGGCTTGGTGAGCGTGGAAGGGAAGGATATTGTAAAATCTCCAGTCAGGGTGGTATTTGTCGGTTCCGAACTACTCAAAATTTCTGCTACCAATTCTCCAGAACTGGTCAGAACCGCTGAATACCACCTCTGGGTAACTAAAGCAAGGTATCAGTTACCAGTATCAGTTCTGGCATCTCTTTAACTAGAAATCTTCAATGAACAGATGTATGCATTTATACATATATCAAGCAGGCCAGACCATGCCTGAGGAACAAGATGTTCAGACTTGAAATACTTATGCTATATGAATATGTGTATGTATATTAAAAGTATGAATAATGCCCATACTTAAGCTGAAACACTTTCCAATTTGCCTCCTTCCTCACATGTTCACACAATCCCTAATGAGACAATTGATCTGGCTAAAAATGTTCTATAACAAATATTTTAGAATAAAAAACCAAGTCTAGACCCTGAAACACAGACTTTGCTGGTAATAACATTATAACTAGTGAACAGTAACTGTGATTGCTTCAGGTTCTTGGTTCCAAGGTTTTCTGGTTGATGAGCATTTAATTCTTAACCAGTGGGATCACTGAACTAAATGATCTACAGCCAACAGTAGAGCCATCTCAAAGATCCAGATTGGCAGACAGTTTTCATGTTATTTTTTTTGTCCGAAGAGCTTACTTATCCCAAACTGCTCTCTCTTTAGAATATATATTTTTATGTAACTAGATTACAGTTATATAGCTTTCAGAGAATCAGAATAGTTAAAAAAACACTGAAAATATAGATTTCCCAATAATGTTTTAAAAAGTGTTAACATTATCTCTGTTGTTATACATACAACAGAAAATTAAACACGTGTTGCTCAATGTTCAGCCAAAATATTATTTCTGTTTCTGATTCATGGATCAGTTTGTAGCTGGCTATAGCCAGTTGGGTTTGCAACTGGCTAGACAAGGGAATAAAAGAGGAATTCATCAAATTTGCAGACAACACTAAGCTGGCAGGAATATCCAACATCCCAGAAGACAGACTCAAGATCCAGAAAGATCTTGATAGACTTGAACACAGGGCCCTTTCTAATAAAATGAAATTCAGTGTAGATAAACATAAGGTTAATACTCAGGCAAGAAAAACCAATTGTATAGGAATAGACGAAGTGAAACTTAGCTCAATACCAGTAACTCTGAGAGGGATGTTGCAGTCCTAGTGGACAATCACTTAAATATGAGACAACAGTGTGTGGCAACAGCCAAAAAGCCATTGCAACATTAGGTTGCATTAATAGAGGGATAAAATTAAGATCACATGAACTTCTACTACTACTTTACAAAGTCTTAGTAAGACCATACTGGAAATGCTGCATCCAAATCTGGTCACCACAATATAAAAAAGATGTTGAGACTTTGGAAAGAGTGCAGAAAAGAGTAATAAGAATGATTAGGGGGCTGGAGGCTAAAACATACAATGAACAGTTGCAGGAACTGGGCATGGCTAATCTAGTGAAAAGAAGGACTAGGAGAGACATAACAGATAACAGATAATCAGAGTTGGAAGGGACCTTGTAGGTCATCTAGTCCAACCCCTTGTCCAAGCAGGAGACCCTACACCATTTCTGGGAGATGGGAGTCCAATCTTTTCTTGAAAGTTTTTCCATTTTTTTCTTGAAATCACAGCATGATTGACTTTTGTCTCAACATTCGTCCTCACAAAATCATCATAATGATAGGATACCCAATTATAACTTCAAAAAGGCAACTATGATTTTATAAACAACGATCTCTCATCTTTTGAATTGCAAATTCTATTCACTGGATGCAATACTGTCGAAGACCATTACAACATATTTTTACTTGAAGTCAAAAGAGTCGTCAAACTATATGTACCAATAATAACTCCCAAAACCAAAAAAACCAAATTACCCATAGCAATAAGGAAGCTCCAATCCAAAAAGAAATCTCTTTGGTGGAAAAACAAATCTGGTCACATTGCCAACTTTAAAAGTCGATACAAAATTTATGCCACCAGATAAAGACTGAATGCACCAATTATCACATTAAGCAAGAGGAAAACCTTCTATGCACCAATTCCACCCGTGCTTTCTATAATTTTGTAAACAACAAATTTAAAGACTCGAGGTCCATCCCACCCCTGAAGGGACCTAATGGTAAAGACTGTAACAATGATACCATTAAAGCAAACCTTTTTAACACATTCTTTGGCTCAGTATTTGTAAACAGCAACGGATCATGCCCAGTATTTCCAAGGCAAACCACAGACAACTACAATGATCTAATACATATCAATTTTACAGAAGACAATGTTGAAAAAGCACTATACAATCTAAAACTATCTCTATCTATTGGACAGAATATGTGCCTACTTCCTAAAAAGCTATTCACTGCCATAGCAGAACCTCTAAGCATAATATTTGAAAAATCTTTCAGGATCAGCTCTTTACCAAACCTATGGTCACTAGCCACGGTCATTGCCATCTTCAAAAGGAGACCCCAGTGTAGTTGAAAATTACAGACCAATCTCTTTATGTTGCGTTACCTGTAAAGTCATGGAATCAATTAACCAATTCATTATCCTCCACTTAGAGACAAACAACCTCTCTAACAAACAATTTGGTTTCAGAAAAATTATCCTGTAATCTGCAACTCCTACACTGCAAAAACATATGGACAACACAACTTGATCAGAGCAAAGCAATTGATGCTATTTACATAGACTTCTGTAAAGCCTTTGATTCAGTGGTAAATGACAAACTACTCCTAAAACTAAAATCTTATGGCATCTCCATACACCTGCATAACTGGATAGATGCATTCCTGTCAAACAGGCGACAAATGATCAAAATAGGGAACACCCTTTCAAATCCTGTACCTGTCAACAGTGGTGTCCCAACTCTCTTTATACTTTACATAAATGACCTCTGTGATCATCTTAAGAGCAACTGCGTTCTGTTTGCTGATGATGTAAAGCTATTCAACACCACTGACAATACAGCTACCCTTCAAAATGACCTTAACTATGTGTCAGAATGGTCAAACAAATGGCAACTTCAAATCTCAACAAACAAATGCTCTGTCTTACATATCAGCAAAAAAAAATCAGAAAATAAAATACAAGCTGAATAATCAAGACCTTGTTGATGACCCCAGCTATGTCAAGGACCTTGGAGTACTTATCTCTAATGATCTAAGTGCTAGAGCCCACTGTAACTACATAGCCTAAAAGGCATTAAGAGTTGTTAACCTAATCCTGCATAGCTTTTTCTCTGGTAATATTACACTACTAACTAGAGCATACAAAATATTTGCTAGACCAATACTTGAATACAGCTCATCAGTCTGGAATCCGCATTACATAATGGATATTAATACAGTTGAGAACGTCCAGAAATATTTCACAAGAAGAGTTCTCCACCCTCTATTCAGTAGCAGAATACCTTATGCGACCAGACTTGAAATTTTAGACCTAGACAACCTAGAACTATACTGCCTTCAGTCCGATCTAAGTATAGTACATAAAATTATCTACTGCAATGTCCTACCTGTCAATGAATACTTCAGCTTCAATCACAACAATACAAGAGCACACAATAGATACAAACTCAAGGAGGTTTTTAAGAAGAGATTGGATAACCACTTGTCTGAAATGGTATAGGGTCTCCTGTTTGAGAAGGGGATTGGACTCGAAGACCTATGAGGACCCTTCCAACTCTATTATTCTATATTCTATGCAGGGGTGGGATTCAAATTTTTAACAACCGGTTCTGTGGGCCTGGCTTAGTTGGTGGGCATGCCTTGGTGGTCATGTGACTGGGTGGACGTGGCTTGCTGGTCATGTTATTGGCTGGGCATGGCCAACTCAATATCACTCATCTGCTCATGTGAGCACGCATCTGCTCACGTGGCCTCTCATGATGCTGCAACAGTCGTGAGAGTGAAAAATGGTCATAAGTCACCTTTTTCAGTGCCATTGTAACTTTGAATGGTCACTCCACACAAGCACAGTACCAGCAAAGGAGGGGGGGGGAAACTCCAGAGAAGTTCCAGAGACAGGAAGTCTAGTCCTGCCAAGAATGTAATAAGGGTTAACGGAGAGGCAGTTTCTGTAAGCAACACCAGAATGTTTCAGCCCTGCCTTCCTTACAGGATTAGGCCAGTAATTTCTTCTAACAAGTGGTTCTCTGAACTGCTTAGAATGTTAACAACCGGTTCAAGGGAATAGGTGCAAACCAGTAGAATCCACCCTGATTCTATGTCCTTATGTCATTTTTGTTGAAGTTAATGAACAAAGAATATCTCTTAATAAACTGGTTGAGAAATTTTATCTGATTATACAGTATATTCAGTCCAGGAACCAGGCATTCTTCATGCCTGTTCACTGCATGGCATTTGTGTGCATTAAAATCTTTAGACTAAAGACAAATATCTGGTAATACTTTTGTGATCACATTTGGAAAGGATAACATTAAGCATTCCATTCCATTCTGTTGCATGGTTTATTAGATAGTTCCAGTTTTATTTTGGCAGAAACTGTGGGGAAAAAGCACATAATTATCTTCTTCTTTCTTCCAGTTGCTTGCCACAAAATGGAAAAATAGTTTTTTTTTTGAGGATATTGCACCATATTAGTCCTCACATCTGGGCTTCAGCAGGTGGGAGGAGGTATGTTTAACCTCCTCCATTTCTGTACTATTATCTTGCAATCATTTTCCATGTCGGCACAGATGTAGCTGTAAAAACTTGGTTCAAATTAGAGCTGTGAGATCTGGGAAAACCCACCTGGAAACACACAGTTTGGATGTGTGAATATCTATTATATCTATCTATATGTATATGCCCATCCAGAGTTTTCCACTGCAAGTAACTTTTAAGCAAGAAAGATGCCTAAATACATGAGGGTTCTTTTTCTGTTTTTAAAAAGAAAAACACAAATAATTTTTAATATAAAGAAGGACTAGGAGAGACCTGATAGCAGTGTCCCAATATTTGAGGGGCTCCTACAAAGAAAAGGGGGGTCAAACTATTTTCCAAAGTATCAAAAGGCAAGGCAACAAATAATGGTTGGAAACTAACCAAGGAGAGAAACAACCTAGAACTAAAGGGAAATGTCCTAATGATGAGAGCAATCAGCCAATGGAATAGGTTGCCTTCAGAAATTGGTGGCTCAGGCTTGGTGGCTCAGGCTGTTAATTGCCTGCACTTAAGTTCCAGCTGCCTACAACTGCTGTAGGCTCGAATCCCACCAGGCTCAAGGTTGACTCAGCCTTCCATCCTCTCGGGTAGGTAAATTGAGGACCCAAGATTGTTGGGGCAATTAGCTGACTTTGTAAAATGCCGCTTAGTAATAAGCAGGCATATACAATGGAATGAAGGCTATTGCTGAGCACACTGGGTTGTATCCCAAAAATTGTAGGCCACCCTGAGTCTCGGAGAAGGGCGGCATATAAATGTAATTAAAAAAAAATTGTGGGTGCTCCATCACTGGAAGCTTTCAAAAGGAGACCGACGATCCATTTGTCTGAAATGGCATGGGGTCTCCTGTTCAAGCAGGTTGGACCAGGTCCATTCCAAGGTCCCTTCTAACTCTATTATTCCATGTTCTACAAAAAAGAAAAGACTACTGAAACCCATTAACATTTATGGGAGGGAGCATGCAAAATATAAGTCTGCATCCTTTCTGTTTTGTTTTAAAATTATTCGCTCTTTGAGGATAATAAAATAGAACTCTGCATTGATACATGTTGAACACTGCCTGGATGATCTATATTGATAATCTGCTATGCCACCTTCAATCTTCATGCAGAGAAATATATCAGTGAACATCATCCAATGACCTCCGTTATGTATGGAGCACAGAACTATAGTCTCAACCTGAATTTTGGCACCACCACAACCCACAAAACTGGGTTTGTTTATTTTGGTCATAAGATTAGCCCAACAACTGAAGGCCAGAAGAGAGCAGCAAGATATTCCACAAATAATGTTTGTGGCATAGAGCAACAAACCATAACACAATAAAGTTATAATGGTATTTTTTAGAAGGAATTTCAAATTTTATACGACATTTTGATTTTTAGTACATATAAGCTGTTAATGTTTGTGGGGTATTACTTTATAAACTCCAACCAAAGTCAGTCATAATTACAAGACTAAGATGGCTGAGAAGCTGGTAGCTTTTACAACTTATATCCAAGCCCACTTGCAGAGAACTTTGTACTGAACAGGTGATATACTTCTGATGAGGTACTTTATCACCTGAAAGTGATGCTTTGCAAATTATTGAGCCACACAGATGATCTCATCTGATTGCTCACCACAGTTCCCTTGAGATGCATAGAATCAATCAATAAAAGAAGTATAGCAGGCTGACCTGTAGAAATGGATGCTTTAAAGATTTTGTAAAAGTGAAATATCCCTTGCAATATTTCCACAGTCCTAACTCTGAACAGAACATTGAGATACAATGTCCCTTTAAGTAATGCTCCGATCACTTGTCTGATGATTAACATTCAATCAACTAAGGAAGAGAATTCTGAATTACAATCTGATCCCAAGAAAGAAATACAAGAAAATCATTTGAAATGTAGGTTGAAACATCACAACTGCATCTACTCTGTCACAATTTTTTAAAACACTGCTATGAACGGACTATTAACTTGATTGGTATTATGAATTCTGGTATTGGTTGCATTTTAATACAATTCTGTATTAAAATGCAGTCAAAGATTCATATGTGGCCATTTGTAATATCACAGTCAATCCCTCCCCAATTTAAACTGTTTTCTGAACAAACTTTTCCCCATGAATAATGATTAGAGAAAACAGCTTGTGGTGTATGTGCTCAGAACTAATTTTGTTCTATGTGGTTAGTGAGAATGAAGATGTGACCCAAGCCCAGTACCATTTAAATACTTAGTACTTTGTTACCTTGACTGGTGTAAAGTTGGTTCCCAAGGTAAAAACTAAGTGGTCTGCTGGCATATGGTGTAACCTCCATTTGAGTGCTAAAAGCTGGAGACTGTTTTTGTGAAACAGATGTTGTTGAGTGCAGCAATGCACAACTGACTCTATCTAACAGCTGGGAATCCTTGGTGACCCATATAGCTGGAAACATGGCCCTATGTTTGGCAGAAGTATAAAGAGGCAAATTTTCATTTGTTAAAAGGGCTTCACAAAATGAAGAGTAAATGTTTCCCTGTAACCTGATTTTTATTCACTAGAGTTAGCTCTCCGGCAGTTTTCAGCAATGGCTTTAGATTATTAAGATCAGAGGGCTGCAGTTTTCAGGAAAGCACATAAATGCTACAGGACCACAACCACTGGCATCGTCTGGTGCTGTCCTTATGTGGTTACTGACCATGAAGAGAGATGATTAGTATCTCTCTAAGGAGGAGTGGTACAGATGCTCAGGTGATATGCTTCCAACTCACTAGGATGGGGTTTGCTATAGCCATGTATTCTAAGCTGCAGAGCAGCTTGGATTTATTTTTGCAGTGTTTCAATGACATTTACCACCCATAAATCCTCTCTATCTGGGGAGAGGAGGAGTGAAAGGGTTTCCGCATCACCAGAAAAAGAATATAGCTGGATAGCAGTAGCAATATACAGAACAAGGGAGGGAGAAAGAGGAAAGAAAGAGAGAGAAAGAAGAGTGGAAAGAGGGAAAGCACAGATTATTATAATATTTTATTGTTATTTGGATCCTTTCAGGAAATCAGGCATGTTGTTTAGTTGGAGAAAGACAAACAAAGAAGAAAACAAACACCAAGGTAATCAAAACCATTTTAGTACTAAAAAGAATCTTTTTTAAAAGGGGTGAAATAAATCCAGATAGTTTACATCTCTCCATAGTGACTTCAACCAAACAATCACCATAACCTTTTCTAGGAGTTTGCACAAAACATGATTAAATAAGTAATAGAAACCAAGCTATTCTGGCTCTACAAGTATTTTCTTCTTTTAAAAAAAAACTATAATTGCTTCCAAAAGAAAACCCTCTTCCTATATTTATTCTCTTTTCCCAACAGTTATCCATGTTGCCACCCAGCCCTGATATTTTGCTTATGCCTGCCTTGTCTCCCATTCTTTCCTTTTTCCTTCCTTTCTGTATTTTCTATCATCAAATCAAAATGTTTACAATTGGGGTGCTAGATCGCTGAAATAGTATCCATGAACTCACTTCAATAATTTGAATAATTCCTTTCTCATGATTTTCATGTGCTTCATGTAAAATAAACTTGTGAAATTTAGTGTCTGCTGAAGACAGTTTTCGTAGTTTGTAAACATGAATCATAATTAATCAATGATCCTTTGTTAGTTTCATCACTGGATAACTGCCACCTGTGAATTAAAATTTGGAATATTCCCTGAACAAGTGAAACTGCACTGCACAATTTAAAAGATCTGAACTTTTAAGAACAGGGTGTATCAGTGTCTCACTATACATCTGATATATGAGTTTCCAAGATGTTGTATGAGGCGTGGTTAAGTAATTTTTCTATTAATGTTCTTTTATTGTTTCATTATTGTTTTATTGAATTAGAGTTGAATTGCATTCAACTTGTACTAACAAGATTTCAGAGAATGAGATAAGTTTAATGTAAACCTTATAAGCAGTTCCTGAGAAGCCAATATTTACAAGTCACATGAAAGTTATCCTCAAAATATATTAGATTCTAGTTAACATAATATTTTGTATTTTAAAAGGAAGTAATATATTTCTTCTCACACTACAGCCTATTAATAATATTTATTGAATAACATCTACTCTGCTTGTTTAGAAAAGCAGTATGTCAAAACATTATAATGTAATTAGATTGTAGAATTGTAATAAATCTTCCCAATTAAGTGACCATGCCTTTTCTGAATTCCAAATTCTTACATATAATCTTTCTGAGCAAAGTAAAAATAATGTAGGCAACTAAATAAATTTATACACACAGAGACTAATGCATTTACTTACTTGAAAATGCAATAATCAATATTGTCTATGGAGAAATCATTAGTCATATTACTTCTCTATTCATCATTAACTCTGAATTTTAGAAGATATAAATATAACTTCATGTAAAATATAAAAATATAATTTCTTCCATATATAGAAAGCCAGCATTCTATAGCCTAAATTCAAGAAAAAATATTTATATTCATAATTTAATTAAATATTGATTTCACTTTCCTCCTGGATATACACAAAACCAACCATCTTGTTTTGAAAAATAGTCTGAAGGTACATATGTAATTCCATTTCTCTCTCTGATCTGCCATATTAGTCTTCCAAAGTTCTCATTGCCATTAAAAGTGCTTCATATGACTGTTGGTTATTTGTTTTTCTTATGTATGCAGGTTTAAAGTCATTGGTTTAGTTTCTTGTAAAATGTAAAATGATTGGTTTAAAAAGTCGCGGGAAAACCCTGCACTCTGATTGGCTGGCAACCTTCTGCTGCTGGCTATAAGTAGCAGCTGCAGCCAGCCAAAGTGGGTCGTTCTGAGCTGTAGTCACTAATAAACAAAGAGCTTGAAGCACTCCATGTCTGTCTCTTCATGCAAACTTAACACTGGCGATGAAGGTGGGATCTCCCTGAAGAAGACAACGGAACAGAAGGAGAGCGAGATGGCTGCGCTGAACACCCCAGCCCCATTGATCCAACGGCAGAAGACTGGCAAGCGTATGCAGATCATTTCCAAATGTATCTGGAAGGCGATCTTGCAACATTTCCGAGAAGCGGAAGAGGCGGTCTTTCTCACACACCGCGGTCCGCAGTTTTCAAGATGGCGAAGGCATTGGCGGGGCTGCAGACGTGGTAATGGAATGCCTGACTTAGAAAAGTTGTTAAGAGCCCATTACGCCCCACAAGTATTGTGCCTCATTAAGAACCGAAGTTTTACCGTCGGGATCAAGGGAAAGCGAAAGCGACTTAGGTAAGCAGAGACATTGGGGGTGCATGTGAATTTAACAGTTTAGAAGAATACGCGTGATCGTTTGTTCTGGGCCTTAAAGACAAGGTGCTTCAGAGCAAATTATTACTAAGGCCTAAGATCACGCTGAAGGAAGCAATAGAAAGGGCCTCTTCAACAGAAGCTACCAAGTCCTCAGCAGCAGCCATGAAGAAATTAACAAGGCCACAAGCCATCCTGATGTGGAAAAGTCCACAACAACTCATTGTGAGCAAATAGATTCTGAGTCAGACTGTGTGAGGTGGAGGAAGGAATTTATAGACTCAGAATGGAGTGGAAAAAGAAAGACCTGGGAAGAAAGAGGCAAGATTTCTGCAGAGGTTGTGGGAAGCCAGCCTGGGCACTGAATGAAGTTCCCACCAGGCTCAAGGTTGACTCAGCCTTCCATCCTCGGGGTAGGTAAATTGAGGACCCAAGATTGTTGGGGGCAATTAGCTGACTTTGTAAAAATGCAGCTTAGTAATAAGCAGCATATACAATGGAATGAAGGCTATTGTAAGCAGCCCTGAGTCTCGGGAGAAGGGCAGCATATAAATGTAATTTTTAAAAGGTTCCTAGATACCATCTGCCTCCGTTGTGAAAAGAGGACACCTAGAATCTGCAAATCATCCAGAACTCCACCCAACAGAAGGAAGTTTCCTGACAAAGAATTCAAGCCCAACAACCTCAGTGAAAATGGGGTGCAGCACAGAAGCAAAGGGAAGAATGAAACTCATCAGACAGTAACTATTGGTCATTCTTCTTCTATCAATAACAGAAAAGTGCATGTCAAGGTACTAATTGAAGAAGGCCTTGCCAAATGGAAGTGGACTCAGGCTCATATTTATCTATGGTGTCATGGGACACTATTCACAGACTACTCCCAAACATTCCAGAAGAAGCATTTCAAGAAGCA
>CM019150.1:182804948-182829468 GCA_009733165.1 Naja naja
TGTAATAGGTGTTGGCGGGGGTCAGGTCGTCCCTAGGGTGCTCTCTTGTGGGGTCCCTCAGGGGTGGTCCTTTCCCCCTTTTATTCTTTATCATCTACATGAAGCAGCTGGGTGAGATCATCCGTGGTTTTGGGTGTGAAATTCCACCAATCGCTGATGATACTCAGCTGTACATTTCCACCCAGGCCAGATCAGTGATGCCCTCTCCCTGATGACCGGTGTGTTTGGATCACGATGCGGAACTGGATGGCGGGAACATGCTTGACTCAACCGGCCAAGACGAGTGGCTGTGCATACCGGCGTCCCGACCCAGTCAAGATATCCATCTTTGGCCATAGGGGGAAAGTGTTGCCCCTACAGATGAATGGCGGAATCTGGGGGGTCCTCCTGGATGTATGGCTCTGGTTGGTGGGGCGTTGCCAGGGGGGCCTTTGCCCAGCTCGCCTTGTTGATTAACCGCCCTTTTCTGGACGGGGCGCCCTGCGATCATTCATGCCCTTGTTACCTCTAGGCTCGACTACTGCAACACTCTCTATTTGGGACTGCCCTTACGCACGCATCCATCCAGTGCAGCTGGTGCAGAATGCAGCGGCGTGGGTGTGATGAGGAGTTACCAGGTTCTCCATGTGACCCCCCCTCCTCGCAGCTGCCATTGGTTGCGTTCGCTCGGGTGAGATTCAAGTTTTAGTGTAACATACAAAGTCCTTCACGACATGGGTCCTCAATATTTAAGGGGCGTCTTCTTCCAATGTCAAATACCGATCGCCCTGTCGCTCATAGCAGGGACTCCTCGGGGTCCGTCGGCGGCCAATGCCGGCTGGCGGTTCCCCGGCGACAAGCCTTTTCTGTCGCGGCCCCTGACCTCTGGAATCAACTGCCTTTGGAGCTCCGCTGGCCTGACCTCCACCTTCCGCTGAGTTGAAGACCTGGTTATTTGACCAACCTGGGCTGTGACCCTGTGACCCTAGGGAGGGTTATTTTAATTATTTTAATTATTTTATAAGCGTTGGACTTATAATTTAATCTAATTGTTTTTAATGTATTTATTGTTCCTTGTTTTAGGTGTAAGCGCCAGTCTTCGGAGATGGGGACATATAAGTTCAAATAATAAATAATAAATAAATAAATAAGGTTCTTAGCATAAACAGAATCACCCACACTGGCGTCGCGAACTTTGGAAGTGGAATCTAGTGGTGCGTTGGGTGCGTAAGTGGGATGAAGGCGATCAAGGGAAGACCTAAGTTTCCTACCCATCAACAACTCTGCTGGGATAAGTTATTAGATGGGTTAGGAGTGATGTGCTGAACACTAAGAAGTTTTTCAACTTCTCAGTGATGTCCCCAGGACCCAGTTGCTGAAGTTTCTCCTTGGTAAAACGCATACCATGTGTTCAGCCCGACCATTAGCCAAAGGGTGCCCAGGGCAGTGAGGCATGTCTGATACCCTGTTGTGCTAAATAGGATTCAAAAAGGTTGGATGTAAATTGAGGCCATTGTCAGAGACAAGAACATCAGGTAACCCGTGGGTTACAAAAGTTTTGAGCTGCTTGATGACAGCATCAGTTGTGGTGGGTGCCATAGGGATTACCTCTAGCCATTTGGAATATGCATCAACTATAATAAGAAAGGTGTGCCTCTGATAGGACCTGTGAAATCAATGTGGATCCTAGACCACGGGCCCTAGGACATTCCCATTCCTGTGTGGAGGCATGAGGTGGGGCAGGCCTGACTACCTGGCAATTGGGACAAGATGCAACCCAGTTTTCAACCATTTTGTCAATACCTGGCCACCATACATAACTCCTGGCCAATCCTTCATCCTTACAATACCAGGATGACCCTCATGTAACATTTCCAAAACCTCTCTTTGCAGTTTTGCAGGAATAACCACCCTGTTACCCCACAAAATACATCCTCTTAATAAAGATAATTCAGTTTGCCTGGATTTAAAAGGTTGGGCAAGTTGAGGTAGATCTTGAAGAGGCCAACCTTTCTTAATCCAGCCTATAACAGGAGCCAATACAGTGTCTTTGGCAGTCTCTCTGGCAATTTCAGCAGCGTGTACTGGAAGCTTGGCAACAGTTTCTAGGAAAAAAGGTGTGTTTCAGGTTCAAAGTCCTCCTTGTGACAAGGAAGTGGGCAACGACTCAGTGCATCAGCATGTCCAATGTCCTTGCCAGGCTTGTGGATAAGTTTGTAAGAATAAGCAGCAAGAAATTCAGTCGACCTTAGCATTCTTGGTGACAGGATAGTAGGTGTAGGTTTATCTCCTGCCACAATGCCTAACAAAGGTTTGTGATCTGTAACAATGGTAAATGTTCTCCCATACAAATATTCATGAAATTTCTTGACAGCTGCAACAATTGCCAAAGCTTCCTTGTCCAATTGGCTGTAATTCCTCTCTGCTTTGGTCAAAGTGCAAGAGTAAAATGCAATAGGGGCTTCTCTCCCACTGGGAAGCCTGTGGCTCAACCCCCCCACTCCAAAGGGGATGCATCACAAGTCAGTACAACAGGCAAATTATCAGAGAACTGTATCAGTACAGCATCAGACGTGATTAGTCTTTTAATATTGTTAAATGCTGATTGTTCCTTCCTCCCCAGACCCAAACAAACTTTTGTCAAGTAATCTGTGCAATGGTTCTGCAATGGTTGCCTTCTGAGGTAGGAACATGTGATAAAGTTAATGAGTCCAAGGAAGGCTTGCAAATCTGTTTTGCATTTAGGTCTAGGGCTTCTTTGCTTGAACCTTGGCATCGGTAGGGTGGATGCCATGCTTGTCAATCATATAGCCCAGGAACTCAACCTTATCCACGATGGTCAGGGGCAAGCGTTTGGTGTGGCCTTTGAACTTCATGTTGAATTCTCTTGTTCCAACTACTGGAATCTTGTTCCTTGGTAGTCTTTAAGAGTCAGTGCTTGCTTCTGGAAATGTTTCTTCTGAATGTTGGGAAGTAGCCTGTGAATAGTGTCCCCATGACACCATAGATAAATAGAGCCTGAGTCCACTTCCATTTGGCAAGGCCTTCCTTCAATGAGTACCTTCACATGTACTTTTCTGCTTCTTAAGGTTGAAGAATGACCAATGGTGACTGTTTGATGAGTTTCATTCTTCCCATTTGCTTCTGAGTTGCTCCATTTTCTCACTGAAGTTGTTGGGCTTGAAATCTTTGTCAGGAAACTTTCTTCTGTGTGGTGGAGTTCTGGATGATTTGCAGACTCTTGCTAAGTGACCTCTTTTTTCACAACGAAGGCTGATGGTATCCAGAAACTTGCATTCAGTGCAGAGGTGCCCCCCCCACAACCTCTGCAATAAAAGTCTTGCCTTTTTCTTCCCAGGTCTTTCTTTTTCTTTTCCATTCTGAGTCTATAAATTCCTTCCTCCATCTCACTGCAGTCTGATTCAGAATCTATTTGCTTGCAATGAGTTGTTGTGGACTTTTCCACATCAGAATGGCTTGAGGCCTTGTTAATTTTCTTCATGGCTGCCGCTGAGGACTTAGTGGCTTCTGCTGAGGAGGCCTCTTCTATGGCTTCCTTCAACGTGATCTTAGGTTTTAATAACAATTTGCTCTGAAGCACCTTGTCTTTGAGGCCTAGAACAAATCGATCGTGCATGGCCTCCTCCAAGTTGTTAAACTTCGCATGCACCCCAATGTCTCTTAAACTTGCCATGAAGTCATTAACGTTTTCACTTTCTCCTTGATCCCGACGGTAAAACTCGTGTCTCTTAATGAGGCACAATACTTGTGGAATGTAATGGGCTCTTAAAAGCTCTTCTAAATCAGGCCATTCCATTACCTTTATGTCTGCAGCTCCCGCCAATGCCTTCACCATCTTTTTTTTTTTTACAAAAGTTTTATTTTTTCCAAAAGAACAAACGTAACAAACAAACATACAACACATAGATCCATATCAATTTCAAGTGTGTCGGTCGGTCAAAAATCACAGTGCCTTCCCCTCATTATTCCTACTCAGTATTACAAAAAGGAAAAACTATAATCATTATTATTAATCCTCTATCATATTATAATCTCTATATTGTTTCAACAGTTCTGTCTATCTTTATATTCCCAAAAATATATTACCAAACTTTTTTATCTAACCATTGATAGAACATATTCCATATCTTATAAAACTGCTTTTCTTCTTGGTCCCTAATTTCAAATGTTAATCTACTCATTTCGCACAGTCCAAAATCTTCTTAATCACTTCCTCCTGCATAGGTGTCTTATCATTTCTCCAGTTTTTAGCAAATACAATTCTGGCAGCTGTCAATACATTAACACTCAAATATTTCAGTTCTTTGTTGAGTGTCTATGGTACAATTTCCAACAGAAATATCTCAGGTTTCAAGTCTATATGTTGTTGTGTCATTTTTTCCAACCATATGTGGATTTTAGTCCAATATCTTTTAGCATCAGCGTAAGTCCACCACATGTGGTAGTAGGAGCCAGGTATCTGATGACATTTCCAACACTTATCCGATTTGTCCTTGAACATTCTTGCAATCCTTCTCGGGAATAGGTGCCACCTGTAAAACATCTTATACAAATTTTCTTTTTTATGCAGTTGACATTGTCATTTTATAATTCTGATCCCACAGTGTTTGCCATCTCTCTAGATCTATCCCATAACCAAAATTTCCCCCCCAAGCAATCATTGTTTCCTTAACCTGCACCTCTTCCATTCTAACTTCTAATAAATGACCATAGAGTTTTTTAATCACTTTTTCGTTCGTACCCATCAAAATTTTATCTAGTTCAGTTAGTTTTTTATAAATACCTTCAGTCTTAACATCCTCATCATATCTAGATTGTATTTGCAAATATGAAAACCAATTCATTTTTATACCTTGTTCTTGTAGTGTTTGCATCGATTTGAGTTCACCCTTTTCATTTAAAATCTCTCCATATCTAACTGTTTGTTCCTTCTTGTATATTATTGAATATGAAGAAGCTTCAATAGTAGATACCCATAATGGAATTTGTATATAATGTTGTTTTCTAGTTTTTCCCAATTTAAAAATAAAGCTTCTCGAACATAGTGTCTTCTAAAATATCCTTGTTTTTAGTTCCCTTATACCATAAGAAAGCATGCCATCCTAGTAATAAATCATGACCCTTTAAAGTTAACAATCTATTATTTCTCAATGTTATCCATTCTTTCACCCACATCAAACTTGCAGCTTGATAATACAATTCCCAGTTTGGTAGTGCGAATCCCCTCTTAACCTTGCATCTTGTAATAGCTTAAATTTAATTCTTGGCTTTTTGCCCTGCCATATAAATTTTGAAGTGATTTTATTTAAATCTTCAAAGTACTCTTTCCCAAGTCTAATTGGGATTGTCTGAAATAAATATAGAATTCTAGGTAATACATTCATCTTAACTGTCGATATTCTACCAATAAGGGATAATTGTATATTTTCCCATCTTTCAAGATCTGTCATTACCTGCTGTTTAAGTTTTATGTAATTGTCTTCTTTCAAAGCACTGCATCTTCCCAAATATTTAACTTTATTTGCAATCTGGATCTCTAATAGATCTTCTAACTCTTTCTTGCGCTTTGCTAACATATTCTTTGTTAGGATCTTTGTTTTGTCTTTATTAATTTTTAAACCTGCCACCATTCCATATTCTTCTATTTGTTCTATCAACTTAGGTGCTGATTTAAGTGGATCCTCTAGTATGAATACCAAATCGTCTGCAAACGCCTGTAGTTTATATTCTTCTTTTTTAATTTTCATTCCTTTTATTTCTTCATCTTCTCTGATAGCTCTATTCAGTACTTCTAGTGTTAAAACAAACAGCAGGGACAGAGGGCAACCTTGTCTAGTTCCTTTTCTTATCCCTATAGATTCTGTCAACTCTCCGTTTACCAATATCTTCGCTGTTTGATTATTATATATTGTCTCAATAGCCTGTATAAAGTTTTTCCAAAGCCCATTTGCATCATTTGCAATATCAAAAACTGCCAGTTCACATTGTCAAATGCTTTTGAGCATCTAAAAACATCAGTGCCATCTGTTTTTCAGGGTGTGCTTCATAATACTCCAAAGTATCTAAAATTATTCTCACATTTTGCTTGATTTGTCATTTTGGCAAAAATCCATTTTGATCTGTGTGGATAAATTCATTTAAATATCTTTTCATTCTTTCTGCCAAAATTGAAGCAAAGATTTTATAATCTGAATTCAACAATGAGATAGGTCTATAATTTTTAACTTGTTGTAGGTCCATTTCTTCTTTAGGTATAAGGGTAATATAAGCTTCCAACCATGTCTCAGGTATTCTCTTTTTAGCAGCACTTCATTCATCACTTCTAGAAGGGGAGCTTAACACTTCCTGGAAGGTCTTGTAAAATTCACCGGTAGACCATCTGGACCTGGTGCTTTTCCTGTATTTTGTTTCTTCAAGGCTTCTGTTAATTCCATCATGGTTATATTCCCTTCTAACATTGTTTCAATGTCTTTAGGTATCTGTGGTAATCTTGTCTTTGTAGATACTGTTCAATTTTTTCTTCTAGAATATCTTCTTGAGAGTACAGTTTTTCATAGTAGTCTCGAATAATTTTTTCTTTTCGTCATTCCCATGTTGTATATTCCCTTTTCCATCTATTAATTGGCTAATTTTCTTTGTTTCTTTTCCTTTCTAATTTTACGCTAACCATCTTCCTGGCTTATTAGCATTTTCAAAATAATTTTGTTTAGCCTTTAATCTTTTGAGTAACTTCTTCCTTGTCCATTAAAGCCATTTTATGTTTAATCACATCCATTTTCCTTTTAATATCTTTCCCTTGTGGTGATTGTTGTAGTTCTTTTCCAATTTCATGAAATCATCTTCCAATATTTTAGTGTCTTCTTCCATTTAATATTTCTTTTCCTTATATAGTCAATTATCAAATCTCTTGTATAAGCCTTCATCGCATCCCAGCAAGTTTTTAGTGATGTATCTTCTTTTCTGTTTTCCTTGAAAAAAAAGATAAGTTCTGTCTCAATTCTCTTTTTAAATTCTTCTTCTTTCCAAATCATGTTATTTAGTGTCCATCTAGATCTTCTCCTCTGTCCTTTCCAGGCAACTATCAATGGATTGTGATCCGCCCAGGTCCCACTTTCAATTTGAATTTTCTGTATATCGGAGAGCATATCTGCAGATGCCCATACCATATCTATTCTTGACCATGATTCATGTCTATTTGAATAAAAAGCAAATTCTTTATTTCCAATATTTCTCTCTCTCCATATATCTTTAATATTAATTTCTTCTATCATTTGAAAGAAGGACTTGGGTAGCTTTTTTCTGATTTTCTTTTTGGTTCTTTCAGATTTGTAGTCAAGTTGGTCATTAATTATCTCATTAAAATCTCCCATCAGAAAGATATTTGCATAGTCTAATTCAGTCACTTTTTGGTATAATTTCTTATAAAATTCTTCTTGATTCTCACTTGGTGCATATATTGCTATCAGGAGCATTTTAGTGTTGTTGTCTATTATCTCCACCATTAAAATCCTCCCATCTTCATCTGTATAAATTAATTCTGCAGTAATTATATCTTTAATGTACAAGACCACTCCTCTCTTTTTACATTGTGCCAATGATATAAATAACTTTCTAACTTTTTTTGTCTCAATACATATTCATGTTGTTTTTTAATATGGACTTCTTGTAGACAAATTATATCAAATTTTAGTTTCTCTAATTTATGAAATATTTTCCTTCTTTTAGCAATCGAATTAAGCCCATTTATATTTATCGAAATCAGTTTTTTCCCTTCCATTTTAGGTCTTGTATATAGGTTTTGTTGCTCTAGTCGTTCTAACTTCTCTTCGTTCTCTAGGTAGACCACCTACCACTCCAAGTTGTTCCTCTTCTTCACTTGTTGTTACACCTTCCTTTGGAAGTTCCACAATCAGCTCCTCTTGTCTTCCATTTCTGTCCTTTCCTCTAAAATATTCATCGTAAAAAAAATTGCACTCTCTCCACTGTATCAGTTCTATGCCTTTGTTCCCGCCACACAAACAGAAGGCCTTCTGGTATTAACCATCTGTAGTTTACACCTCTCTTCAACAGTTCTTTAGATAAGAATGCATATTCTCTTCTCCTCTCTCTTATTCTTCTTGGTACCTGTTTCAATACCGTAATATCTTTATTATTGTGCTTCAATGTCTTATCTCTAGCTGCTTGCAGTATTTGTGATTTAATGCTCTTCTTAGTAAACCTAATGTGGATTTCTCTTGGAAGTCTATTCCTCGTTGCATACCTTGTATAGACTTGAAATATTTCATCTATTCCATCCCTCATCTTCTCTTCGGTTGTTTCTAACAATTCTGCCAAAATCTGTGTCATTTTCTCCAACAAGTTTTCACCCTTCTCTTCCTCAACATTTTGAAATCTCAAATAAAATTCTGATCTATCCACTTCACTTCGCAGTGATTCATTATGGTCACTCTCAACTTCACTTAATCTGATGTTGAAACTCTTCATTTCTTCATCTCTTTGTTCTTGCTGCTCCTCAACTTTCTTAATCCTCTCACCATATTTCTCCATTGTTTGCCGTAAAGCTTTTATATTTTCATCTGTCTTGTCCAGCTTCTGTTCAATTATCTCAATTTTCTCTACTTTTTCCAATCTCGCTCACCGCTGTAATATCATCTGTATTTTATCTTCTTTCTCCTTTCCCTTTCTTGTTGTGATGTTGTTGATGCGGAGTTGTAACTTGTGGAACTGAAGACCTTCTACTCATTCTTGCAGAGATTGTCACACCAATTCCAAAAAGGAAAGAAAAAAGGGATGGAAGCCAATAATAAAAAGTAAAGATTAGTAATATAAGAAGGAGAGGAACAATCCTACTCAAAAAGAAAAAGAGAAAAATAGTAAAAAGAAGAAAAAGAGGAATTCCATAATGTGTCAATGATATATCAATAATTTGAAAAAAGATAAAAATTTAAAAACTAAGAGAATGTATAAATAAAAACTTGAGTTTTGTTTGTTTGTTTTTAAAAAAAGGGAGAGAAAAAGAAAAGATCAATAGTTGACTGTCTTGTTTCCAATGTACAAAATGAAAAGCCACCTCTCAAAAGAGAAAAGGCTAAAAATTGAAAAATAGGAAGATATCAATAAAAAGTTGAAAAAAGTAATAATAAAATAGTAAAGTATCCTTTAAGAATAACAAAATATATTTTTAGGGGCTCCAACTATAAAAAAATTAAATTACAAACAATAGGAGACCTTGGCAGGAAGCAATATCACTTTTTATTCCAGTGCCACTATGCAAAGTCCAGAGCTTAACAATTGAAAGAGGAGAAATTCCAGCTCTTCTATTTTTTGCCTCTCAAAAAATTCCAGTTCCTGTGTTTTAAAATTCTCCAAGGTCGCTTTACTCTTCAATTCCAAACTGCAGGCTCAAAAATATTCCAAAAGCGCCTGTCCAGCACTTTCTAATCACAGAGCCTTGGATACAATCCTTGCAAATGTATATGTTTATATAAGATAGCGAGCCTCTAGGTAGCAATATTATATCTCTCAGCCAACTTTCACTTCCTTACCAGATGGCTCCCAAAATGTATCACTTCCTGTCTCATTCAAAACAAGAAGGACAGAAAAAAAGCCTCAGCAGCCATTTCTTGTATGCAGAAAATGAAAAGTAACCAAGTCCAAATAGCCAAATTACATTGGAGCCCCCAGTGCCAAAAGAGAAAAGGAAAAAGGAGACAAAGTTCAAAAGTATAAAAGGCATTCAAAAACTCCCAAGAAGAAAAGGTGGAGGGAAAAGTCTTTAAAGCCATAAAAAGAAAGAAGAAACAAAGTTCTTTACTTTCAAGCCCAATCTCTTCCGCCGCCTAGTCCATCTCTCATTCAATTTCACACCATTAGAATCACTAGGGTGTTCCCAAAGGGTTAACAACCAAATGATCTCACCGCCGACACACTTCTTCCGATCTCATTCCTCTGGAGCTGTCACAGCTTCTTCAGCCCGATGGCTGCCTCAGCACGTTTCGGGTAAAGGGGCTGTCCTGGATCAACCAGGGACTTTGCGACATCCCTGGGAACAACAGAAGGTGCCCCAACTTTCACCAACCCTACGAGTCAGTTTAGATCCCAAGGGACCGTCCCAAAGCGGCAGTATCGGGGGTGATCTCAGGAGTTAAGATCACCTCCGTCTCGCAGTGACTCCAGCTCTGCCCATCTCCAATGCCTTCACCATCTTGAAGACTGCCGGACCGCAATGCATAAGAAAGACCGCCCTCTTCTGCTTCTCGGAGATGTCGGCGAAGTCGTTTCCTTCCAAATACATTTGGAAGCGATCCGCATACGATTCCCAGTCTTCTGCTACCGGATCGAACGGGGCTGGGGGTGTGTTCAGTGCAGCCATCTCGCTCTTCTGCTTGTCTTCCACGTCGTCTTCTCTTCAGGGGAATCCCATCCTCGTCGCCAGTGTTAAGTTTGCATGAAGAGTCAGGCATGAAGAGCTTCAGTGAAGAGTTTATTAGTGACTACAGCTCGAATGGACCCGTCTTGGCTGGGCTACGGCTGCTACTTATAGCCAGCAGCCGCAGTTGCCAGCCAATCAGAGTGCAGGGTTTTCCCGCACTTTTCAAACCAATCATATTTGACATTTTACAAGAACAATTCAAACTAAACCAATGACATTCAAACCTACATACATAACAGCCAGCAACAAAGCACTGTTGATATGGCAAAAGCAGTAGGAGGGAATACTCCATATATGTCACCTTGAATTCCTGAATGAGAAGTCAGGATATTAATCTAACAAATAAATGATTGCTTAATGATGAATTGGAAAGATGCTTAACTGTGGCCCTGTAATCTAGATAGGTGACTTAGCAGGTGGTTATATATCCAAGAACAAAGATTCCTCATCTCTGATTCAGAGCTTTCGTGATTATAATTTCCCACTAATTTCCCATCAGTTTTTGCCCAATTTACTTAGTGTGTTGCTGAATTATGGGTTGCTTGAAGTATCTAATGATCTTCAAAGGATTTCTGTCTAGAATATGTTTTCCCACATTCGATTTGCACTATTCTATCTGCTTGAATTCCAACATCTGTAAAGTCATAATTTATAATATTACACTGGCAGTGTTAATGGTGTTCCCCTCTAAGAAGGTATTTGCTGATGCATGAAGTGTTAGGACAAGCCTGTTTAATGACACAGATATATAAATAATAAAAGATTTCAGAAATTGATAGGAACCAATATATAAGCAAAATTGAGGCAGGAGAAAAGAAAGGTCCATTTTCATTCTGCTTCATTGCCAAAAGAACTGCTGACTTTCATAAAGAAAGTACAAAGGAGATAGATATGAGACAAAGAAGCCATTTTTTTCATTTTTATAAGACATAAATAGAAATCCATGCATAACTTTAGTAAATGTATTGCCAACACAGCAAATGGGGTGTAAAATACAGAAGGGCTACCTTGTAATAATATTCATTAATACTTCAGTTAAATCAACAGACTATGAAGGAAGGAGAAAGCAGGGGAAATATAAAATATAAGTATTTGGGAATATTAAAAAATTTCCCATATTTATTAGCACCAGCATTTGATTTTTCCACAGTTATGAGTCAGGCATAAGGAGAACTGCATCATGTTAACAGCTGAGCTAGAAAGGACCACGGGGTGCACCCTTTCTTTTTCAAGCAAAAGCAGAACTGTCATTCTTGCTTTGTGTCTTCTGCTGTTTTAAGAGCCCCAGTGAACATAGTGTTTGCATCCACCCCCTCAGAGCACTTAATTTTCACAGGTTCTTTTGCTCTCTCACCAACTTTCACTTCCTTATTAAAAACAAAAATAATATGAAGCTAAAGGCATGCATCTAGATCTTTATGTCTGGTCCAAGAGTTGGAACAAATATTCTTTTCTTTCTCCTATCCTTCTTGTAATTAATTTCACCAAGATAATGTGTATATCCTCTATTTCACTACCTGTGTCCTGATTTCTCATTGGTTACATTAGCTTCCCAGATTTCAGGAGTTTCAGGTGATTATTGAAATTCCAGTATATCAGCTACATAATTTGAAGGCCAGGACAACTGATATCTTCGCATATGCTGAGTTCAGAAGTGGAAAGTTCACACTATCAATAGAGTCAGATAATCATGCTATAACAGCTGTTTACAAACTCATCAGATTTCCATGTGATCACAGTTGTCTTCCCAAGAAGCCAGTATGTGTCAGCAGCCAGTCAGGAACATGGAGTTGTGATAGTAAAATATGTTATTTAGCTCTTGGCCAGATTCTATTAAAAGCAGATGGCAAACTGATATCATCATAGAACTCAAGGTCACCCAATGGAACTGATTGGCAGTTCAGAACACACAGAATAAAACACTTCCTCACCCACAGCATAGCCATGGCCATGAGATCTAGCAATAACAATTTCCAGACAGTTTTAAAATGGATTTATCCAGGGCATGTTGGGTAGGACTATGAATAGTTGCTAGATAGGCTGATTAAACAGAGCCTCCATGATCTAAATATTAGTTGCTGGAGGGATAATGGCAGGGTGGTGTTTATGCCTGACTTGTGGACTTCTAGAGGTTTATTATGAAGAAAAAGATATTGCAGCAGATGGGACTTGGGTGTAATGAAATACAGTACTTCATTATAGGGAGCCAGGCTTTGAAGACTACACTGATTTGCCAGATGGTGGACCACTATGTACACATGTGCATATATGCATCTATACACAACGGCTTTGCCATCATGCTCCCTGACAAGTTTTAAATCCAATTCTCCAAACTGATAAGGATGCCTACCAGCAGTCTTGCAAGAATAGTAGCAGTACCTGAAATAAACTGCACAGATCCAGGTGTTATAGTCACACGTTTCATTTAATTAAAATGATGCAAAGATCTAATGGTTGCAGTTAAAGGGAGAGGAACTTTGATTAATTCTGCTGGCCATCTCTTTGTGATTCTAGCTTGCAAGAGATAACCATATTTTAACGGAGTGGAACAGCTGTAGCCAAAACCAGCAAGCACAAATGCTATCCAGATGTACTGTAATGCAATTGATAAGAAGGGGGATAGGTGGAAGCGAATGCATGGAAACTTCACTCCATTTCATACATAACTAAAATTAGTTGCCTGCCATGTACTGTTAATATGGGTAGATTGGATATTGTTCTTTTCACCCATCTTTTTTCAAGGATTTTGGGAATAAGGAGTGAAATTGATGCATGAAGCACTCTTTTTCATTTCAATTTTATCCAAAAAAATTTTACCCAAAAAGTGTAAGCCTATGCAAAGTGTAAGGCATGCATTTCCCATTATTCCTCCCAAATCTCCCAAACACAAGAGAGAAAATATTTGCTTCATCCACTCCAATGAAATCATGACTTGGCCCTTGTGGCCTCTGAAGGAAGCATTCCCCCCACCCCTTAAATAACAATCCTTCGCCACCCAAAATGCCTACTATTCTGGTTCTTGGCATAGTTGGTAGGAGGGGTTTTCAGAAACAAAGGAACTCAGTGAGTTGAGAATAGTAAACTCCTGAGATTTATAACAGATACCGGAATCCTCCACAAAGTAAATTTACACAGTAAAGGATCATTTATCCAAGATATGGGAAAGTGATAAAACTGGTAGAAAGTCAACAAGAGAGAAGAGACTGAGAATTCATGTTTATCTATTCCTTTTTTCTCAGATGGTACCAGAAGTGAAGAAGCTATTCCAAAATGAGCTGTTCTGATTCTAATTTTTCAAATTGTTGCACTGAATATTCAGTATTAATAATTGTGCTTTATTTGCCATTACATTTTCAAGTTAGTTTTTGCCAGATGAGCTAATTTGAAATGTTTCCCACAACCTCCACTACTTTTTGGATGATGACTGATTATGTTTCAAGTATAAAAATATAAAAAATATTAGTATGAAAAATATTTCTGGGATGTATGGTCTATTAAGCTTTGTGGAGCTTCTGAATAAATGTGGGGCAGTCCTGCATATCTTTCATATTCTAGATTCAGAATTGTCCACAGTTTATGATTAAAAAAAATCAAGATGATGACCACAAGAGTACATTCAAAATTCTTCCTAGTTTAAATTGCAATGGATAAATAAAAAACAGAGGGATCATCATGAGTTCCATCTTGACTTTTTTATCACTTGTAGATACAGACAATGAAAATAAAATGGCAACTGGCTACTCTTCTATGTTTGTCACATACACCACAATATTGTACAGACAGAGTTGCATCAGCAGCCACCTCTATCTTGACAAAAATGGCATTTAGAAGTGGAAAACCAAATGATAAGTTCATTCTTTGCCTGTGGGTAAAGAATTGTGAAATGTCTCTGAAATTCTGTATACAATATTTTGTTTTGCATCACCAGTTTACCTAATCCTAGTCTTTTCATTGATAAGTGACGATATATGGCAATAATCTGATAGAAGGTGGAGAAAAACAACTGCTTAAAATTTCCACCACTTTTTCAAAGCTGAAGGGCATCCTTTACCTTTGATTGGTTTAGACTCCCAAAACGAAATATTCAGCTAAGGCAAAAACTAAATTTGATTTGATTTCATGTACATTTAATTATAATTCAGTATAGTTAATATAATTATTTTAGTCATATATTTAATCATTTTCCACTTCTGTCTCATTAAAATTATAATTTGGTATTAACTACTACAGGTCTTTGAGAGCAGTACTTATTTTATTTTTTTAATTCAAAACATTTATATAACCACCTATCTTACTGTATATTGATCTGAATAGCCAAAGCTCTTAGAGACCACAAGACTCACTGGGACTTAATTTAAATATCTTAGAATTATGGGATATATTCTATTTTGGCTTCTTTTAATAGCTTCTACTTCTGCAGGACTGTGCACATAATTTTTATCAATATCTTCTGTCTTAGCAATTTAATAGCCAATATTCCATACTATTCTGTAATTTCTTCCAACTTTCCTGATTAAATATATAGAGGTGGGGCAGGAATGCTGTAGCCAGTTCACGATCATAAGCAGGGAAAATCAATGCCTGTGTTGCATGTCTACAAAACTACTACTGGATATGACAGTCTGCTTCTGAGATTTGTTTAACATAATGTTAACACTTTTCCTGTATCTAACATCTTTGCATCCCACCACTTTACATTTCCATTCAATTACTTGGATCACAAATACAAGACAGTCAGATTGTATGGCTATGAAAGAGATGGATGTTTAAAAACCTTCTGAAGTGGCTCTCTTCTACAGCACCAATAAGAATTCCTTGCCAGAACTCAGCAGCAGGCTCAGTGTACAACTGAGAATATTCAAGCAAACATTCACTTCTTTCAGGGCCTCCTTTGATGCTGGATCCGTTCCCCTCTTGGACTTCAAGATCCTAACACCTCTTCTGCTATCAGCTCCAACTGATGATGAGTTACATCTGGCCTGTGAAATGAAAACAGCAAAACCTTTGATTCCATCCAAGTGAAGTAGATCTTCAGCATCTGCTCAGTCAACATTTGCCAAGATGGATGATACCCTGTCAAAACTTTGATCATTTCAGAAGTGGAATTCCATTTTTTTAAGACTACATTTTCAATACATTGAAAATGTGAGAACATCTACCACTTTACATAAGGAATCTCCTAGCTTCTTTGTCTGTATATTCTTAAGCTTAACAAATGTAGAGGAGAAAGAGTACTAATTGTTTACTTGAAAAATCTGCAGAAATCATTACTTGTTTGTAAGAACTGCCCTCTATAATCTCCTCTTGCCTTCTTTGACCTATCCTCCATAAGTGCTCAGCTTTATCCTTTTGTCATCTCTCTTGTGCCTGTAGCCCAGGGGTGTCAAACTCGCAGCATCATGGCATCATCACATGACATATCGGGACTGTTTTCCCCTTGCTAAACCGGGCATGGGCATGACCAGCATGTGACACATCCAGTCCATAGGACAGGAGTTTGACAGCCCTGCTGTAGCCTCTCCTTCTGCAACCCCTCTTTTCTGCCCAGCCTAACTTTCTGTCTTCCATGACCCAATGCATTTTGTATACTCGGCATCTTTCAATGTATCTGCTGCTTGTCTCTCTCTTTCATTCACCCATCCACTGTATATTCTTAATCTCTGCCTTTCCACTCAAACCAAATATTACATGCCTCTAGAACAATTATTACATTGGCCTTTCCCACCAAACTTCTTGCACAAATTATTATTATTATTATTATTATTATTATTATTATTATTATTATCATTATTATTATCATTATTATTATTATAGTTGCTCGCAAACTCAGCCAGTTGTTTAATATTATTAAAGGTATTATCACAAGATGTAAGTTGTTTTAAGTAAAATTGCCTTCTGCAATTGACTGATGTTGATTTTGTCAATGCTGATGATATACTAGTGGTATTCCAGATATTTGGGATTGCACCCAAAGCATCTATTACTGTTGCATTATTTTTGCTTTCTTTTGCCACAGTCATTCCATATTATAATTATCACTGTGGTTAGTTACATAATCATTCAGAAGTTTAAACTTCTTATTTATTTATTTAAACGTATATGCCACCAATTCCTAGCAACTCTGGGCTACATCATGTAATATATGGTGCTGGACCAGAAGTTGAAAGATCAGCAATTCACTAGAGCTGGCCTATACCACTTGCAAGAGCCAATTGTTATATTTTCTGGAATTTTGAAAAGCCTGTGTGCAACAGAGGTGAGCCTCTGTACCTGGTGCACCAATCAGTTAATCCATATCTAATGGCACAGTAGCAGCAGTAGGAATCAGCAGGAATCCGTTCTTAAACTTTTACTGGTACCAACATTGGCAGAGGCCCAGATTCTAGCAGGAATCCGTTCTTAAACTTTTACTGGTACCAACACTGGCAGAGGCCCAGTCCTCCCTTAGACATAGAAACTGACTGGGTTATTTTAAACAGTTACTTTCTTTTAGGCCTAAACTAGAAAATAAAAAGATCTTTATCTACCAACCCCTTCAGTTTGTAGATTACAGTCCAAAATCTTCAGTAAAGGGACCTTCATCTAGCAATGGCTTGATATGTACATACCCTCATAAGCACCCATATAGTGAAAAACAAATTAGGAATGGAATGGAGTAGCATGGAATGGAATAGTTTAGTTTACTTTATTGTCTTGCACCTTATACAATGAAATCAAACACCATCTTCAGTGCACACCATGACCATGAAAATAAACACAAACACACATCCTTCACACTCCACACATTGAATTGAAAACCCCCGATACCGCACCAACACTGCATTATACAGTAGAATTCAAAAGAGCTACTGTCCTGGGATAGAAGCTGTTTTTCAGCCTATTTGTGCTTGTTTTTAATACTCTGTATCATCTGCCAGATAATAATAATAGTATGGAATGGAATAGCACAGAATGGAATAGCATGGGATAGAACAGCACTGGATATAATATCCTAACTGGATTTCTATATTATTATTCAAATATTTAGTGTTTAATTTTGAATTTGTTGGTATTATTTCTAATTTGCATTATGTTTACCAGAAGTCAGAGTCTGGTTGGCTGGAGGTTACAATTTCTATGCATCTCCTCCGAGTTGTCCTTCCAATTCAGGATTGAGGTCATTGGCAGAGTAATCTGAGAAAGAGAGCATCTGTTTCAAAAATACCTGGCCTGTGGATTGATTCAGTAACACGCTTTTGGTTGCTGCCAATCTCACAACCTTCATAGGCACAAACGCAAACCAAATCAGAAAAGAAATCAAACATGGACAAAGGTTTGGTTTAAAAGAAACATTCAGTTCAGCTCTGGCTCCTGCCAAATGAGATTCAGGCCAAGAAAAGATAAAGGAAAGAATATCCATTTATACTGACAACATACAAGGACACTCGAGGGCAGTAGCTCTGTAGAAGTACCTTTCCTTTTTAATTGTAGTGAAGACAAGTACAGCTTTTCCATTGCTTTGGCCTCTTTCCTAAATAAAGATATTTTATTTCCATTTACACCTCTATGAGATTTCTAAACACCATGGAACAGACAATTAGTTATATTACTCTCTTAAAAATACTACCCTGGAATTGTGCTCCATATATTCCACCACTCATACAGAATTTTTGTCTGTATAGGTTCAATATACAACTTTCCGTGCCTGGGAAGCTGCTGTCCCTTGATAGCAAATGACTATCCCAAAGGACTGCAAGGCTCTGGAGAGGCTACCTGCTTTGGCTTGCCTAAGCAACATTGATAGCCATATGTCAAGCTGCAAGAAAACAGATGCTGTTTTTCCATTTGTGAAATCAAGTTGTTGGAAACTAGTCAGATTTCCGATGTATGAATGGCTCATCTAATCAACCTACATGGAGATAGTGTGAGTTTTTTCCCAGAAATATTTGATAACATTTCCTACTTGTGGCAAGTAGGACAATATACAAAATGGTAGCATAGTGATACGGAGGTGGTTGGTAATACTTTATTCCAACCATCACATTAAAAAAACCAAGCAAATGGTGTTCTCAACCTTCACAAACAAAGAAGGTCTGTGGCTTGGTTTCTCATTGCCAAGATTGCTTCGGGTAATAATCTCTACAAGTGCTTTAAATTTAATGAAAACATCTTGATTGTTAGATAATAGCCTCTCTTATTACGTTTCTCTTCATTCCTTGGCACTATATGTTGATTAAAATACACACACACAATTAGACAAAAGAAGATGTATTTTTTCTTGTCTTAAATTTTTAATGTATTTAAAAATATATATCAGTTGTTGAAAAAATATGTTTATGCATGTATGAATGGGAATCTGTTTTTAGATTAAGACAGAGAAAACCACAATGAATAATAATCAGTTTTGCTATATCTTTACCGACCACTTAAGTCCATGAAACCATTAAATTAATATTTTCCTTTACTTAAACTGCAGATACATACAGTAGCATTTATTTCTGTAAAATACTTTTATGGTTTCCATCTGATACACAGTAATACTGGATGGCTCACAACAATATCAGTAAAACAAAAAAAGATAAGAGCAATACACAACATGAAAAACACATTACATTCCCTCAATAACAATGCTTTCACCAAACAATTATATTCTATGTTTGCTGGATTCCATGCACACCTTAACCCAATGCCTGGGGGAAGAGCCAATTTTTTGTGTTGTTACAGAAGACTTCAGGATGAAGACCTTCTCAATCTTAGCCTGGAGGCTTTCCACAGGACACAGACAAGTACAGAGAAGGCACACCTCTTAAGTCCCACCAAATAGCAACATTTAAAGGGAAAAAACAGAAGTGCACCCATCCCACCAGGTCTGCTGGGAAGGGCAGACACCCCAATGAAGAAATAGTTCTGCAATTAATCTGACTTTGTGCAAATGGTGGGATTCAATTTTTTTACTACCGGTTCTGTGGGCGTGGCTTGGTGGGCGTGGCTGTAAAATTTGTAAAATCTCCAGTCAGAGATGGTATTTGCCGGTTCTCCAAACTACTCAAAATTTCCACTACTTGTTCTCCAGAACTGGTCAGAACCTGCTGAACACCACCTCTGCTCTGTGCCATGTAGGGTTTAAACATCATAATCAGCAACGGAATTGTACCTGGGACCTAGGGCAGCTCACACAGCAGCTGTAATCTGGACAAGCAATAGGGTACCCAGAACTGTGCACATTAGTACATTCTGGACCAGCACCTGGATGGTCTCCAAGGACAACTTCTGTACAATGCATTACAGTAATCCAACCAGGAAGTGAACAGACTGTGATCCACTATGAGTAATGTCAGGAAGTAAAAATCTTCCAAACATCCCTGCTAATTAGAGGTGATAGACCGTGCCTTTCTTTGCTGTCAACTTTGATAAAATAAGACGTGGAAAGTTGTTATGTATGCAGGTTTAAAGTCATTGGTTTAGTTTGAACTGTTCTTGTAAAATGTAAGAAATGATTGGTTTAAAAAGTGCAGGAAAACCCTGCACTCTGATTGGCTGGCAACTGCGGCTGCTGGCTATAAGTAGCAGCCGCAGCCCTGCCAAAGTGGGTTCATTCTGAGCTGTAGTCACTAATAAACAAAGAGCTTGAAGCACTCCGTGTCTGTCTCTTCATGCAAACTTAACACTGGCGACGAGAGTGGGTTCTCCCTGAAGAAGAAGGCAACGTAGAACAGAAGAAGAGAGATGGCTGCGCTGAACACCCCCAGCCCGTTCATCCGGCGGCAGAAGACTGGGAGGCGTATGCAGATCGTTTCCAAATGTATCTGGAAGGAAAGCGATCTTGCCGACATTTCGAGAAGCGGAAGAGGGCGGTCTTTCTCACGCACTGTGGTCCGGCAGTTTTCAAGATGGCGAAGGCATTGGCGGGAGCTGCAGACATGAAGGTAATGGAATGGCCTGACTTAGAAAAGTTAAGAGCCCATTCCCCACAAGTATCGTGCCTCATTAAGAACACGAGTTTTACTGTCGGGATCAAGGGGAAGCGAAAATGTAAACAACTTATGCAAGTTTAAGAGACATTGGGGTGCATGTGAATTTAACAGTTTAGAAGAGGCCATCGCGATCGATTTATTCTGGGCCTTAAAGACAAGGTGCTTCAGAGCAAGTTATTACTAAGACCTAAGATCAGCTGAAGGAAGCAATAGAAGAGGCCTCTTCAGCAGAAGCTACCAAGTCCTCAGCAGCAGCCATGAAGAAAATTAACAAGGCCACAAGCCATCCTGATGTGGAAAAGCCACAACAACTCATTGTGAGCAAATAGATTCTGAGTCAGACTGTAGTGAGGTGGAGGAAGGAATTTATAGACTCAGAATGGAGCGGAAAAAGAAAGACCTGGGAAGAAAGAGGCAAGATTTCTACTGCACAGGTTGTGGGGAAGCCATCCCGCACTGATGCAAGTTCTTAGATACCATCTGCCTCCGTTGTGAAAAAAGAGGACACCTAGCAAGAGTCTGCAAATCATCCAGAACTCCACCCAACAGAAGGAAGTTTCCTGACAAAGAATTCAAGCCCAACAACCTCAGTGAGAAAATGGGCAGCACAAAAAGGGGAAGAATGAAACTCATCAGACAGTAACTATTGGTCATTCTTCTTCTATCAATAACAGAAAAGTGCATGTCAAGGTACTAATTGAAGGAAGGCCTTGCCAAATGGAAGTGGACTCAGGCTCATATTTATCTATGGTGTCATGGGACACTATTCTGAACTACTCCCAAACATTCAGAAGAAGCATTTCAAGAAGCAAGCACTGACTCTTAAAGACTACCAAGGGAACAAGATTCCAGTAGTTGGAACAAGAGAATTCAACGTGAAGTTCAAAGGCCACACCAAATGCTTGCTGACCATCGTGGACAAGGATCGCCCAAGCTTGCTGGGACTTGAGTGGTTCAATCCACTAGGCATCGAGGTGACTGGCATCAATCACGTGAGCAACACTGAATGGGAGGAGGCCTTGAAGTCTGAGTTTCCAGAGGTCTTCAGCGATGGATTGGGCAAGTATATGGGGACCCTATCACTTTCAATCTAGATCCCAAGGTGCCACCAATTCGCTTAAAGCCCAGAAGGGTCCCATTTGCCTTAAAGGAAAAAATTGATGCACAATTAGATAAACTAATAGCTCAAGGAGTTTTAGAGCCCACTGACCACTCCAGGTGGGAGACACCCATAGTCACACCAGTCAAGACTGATGGGTCAGTGAGAATCTGTGGAGACTATAAGGGGACATTGAACCATGCTTCAACAGCGCAGCATATCCAGTTCCAGTGGTGCATCATTTACTACATTCACTTGGCAGGGGTACAGTCTTTGCCAAATTGGATCTGGCCCAGGCATATCAACAATTAACAGTTGATGATGCCACTGCAGAGGCCCAAACCATTGTGACTCATAGAGGTGCTTTCAAATGTAAAAGGTTACAGTTTGGAGTAAGCGTGGCACCAGGCATCTTCAAAGCCTTATGGAAAGGATGCTCCAAGGACTGCCAGGGGTAGTACCTTACTTTGATGATGTGTTAATCTCTGCTGAAAATGACACTCAGTTACAAGAGAGACTCAGAGAAGTCCTTACCAGATTCAAAAAGCGGGGTTAAAAGTCAAGGAAGAAAAATGCACTCTTAGAACTGACAAGGTTGAGTTCTTGGGCTATATGATTGACAAGCATGGTATCCACCCACAGATGCCAAGGTTCAGGCAATCAAAGACTAGACCAAAATGTAAAACAGATTTGCAAGCCTTCCTTGGACTCATTAACTTTTATCACATGTTCCTACCTCAGAAGGCAACCATTGCAGAACCACTGCACAGATTATTAGACAAAATTAGACAATCTGCATTTAACAATATTAAAAGACTAATCACGTCTGATGCTGTACTGATACAGTTCTCTGAGAATTTGCCTGTTGTACTGACTTGTGATGCATCCCCTTTTGGAGTGGGGGTTTGAGCCACAGGCTTCCCAGCGGGAGGAAGCTCCTATTGCATTTTACTCTGCACCTTGACCAAAGCAGAGAGGAACTACAGCCAACTGGACAAGGAAGCCTTGGCAATTGTTGCAGCTGTCAAGAAATTCCATGAGTATTTATATGGGAGAACATTTACCATTGTCACAGATCACAAACCTCTGTTAGGCATTGTGGCAGGAGACAAACCTAAGCCCACTATCCTGTCACCAAGAATGCTGAGGTGGACTGAATTTCTTGCTGCTTATTCATACAAACTCATCCACAGGCCTGGCAAAGACATTGGGCATGCAGATGCTTTGAGTCGCTGCCCACTTCCTTCTCACACTGAGGACTTTGCTCCTGAGACTTACACTTTTTCCTAGAAACTGTTGCCAAGCTTCCAGTACACGCTGCTGAAATTGCCAGAGAGACTGCCAAAGACACTTTATTGGCTCCTGTTATAGGCTGGATTAAGAAAGGTTGGCCTCTTCAAGATCTACCTCAACTTGCCCAACCTTTTAAATCCAGGCAAACTGAATTATCTGTATTAAGAGGATGTATTTTGTGGGGTAACAGGGTGGTTATTCCTACAAAACTGCAAAGAAGGTTTGGAAATGTTACATGAGGTCATCCAGGTATTGTCAGAATGAAGGGATTGGCCAGGAGTTATGTATGGTGGCCAGGTATTGACAAAATGGTTGAAAACTGGGTTGCATCTTGTCCCAACTGTCAGGTAGTCAGGCCTGCCCACCTCTCGCCCCACACAGGAATGGGAATGTCCTAGGGGCCCATGGTCCAGGATTCACATTGATTTTGCTGGCCCTACCAGAGGGCACACTTTCCTTATTATAGTTGATGCATATTCCAAATGGCTAGAGGTTATCCCTATGGCATCCACCACAACTGAAGCTGTCATCAAACAGCTTAAAAGCTTTTGTAACTCACGGGTTACCTGATGTGCTTGTTTCTGACAATGGCCCTCAATTTACATCCAACCTTTTGAATCATATCTAGCACAACAGGGTATCAGACATGCCCTGACAGCCCCTGGGCATCCTTGACTAACGGCGGGCTGAGCATATGCGATTTACCAGGAAAAACTTCAGCAATTGGGTCAGGGGATATCACTGAGAGAGTTGAAAAACTTCTCAGTGTTCAGCATATCACTCCCAACCCCTCAACTAATTTGTCCCCAGCTGAATTGTTGATGGGTAGGAAACTCAGGTCTCCCCTTGATCGCCTTCATCCCACTTACACCCAGCACCACTAGATTCCACTAGCAAAATTCGCACATTCACTGTGGGTGATTCTGTTTATGCTAAGAACCTTATGGGTGAACCATTATGGATTCCTGCTGAGATAACCCAAATCACAGGCCCCAGGTCTTACAGGGTACAAACGGAGGATGGTGTCCTCTGGAGCAGGCACATTGATCAGTTAAGATCCAGATTGCCTCAGGAGCATCGCTTTTGCTCCTCTCTGGTTCCCATACCTACTGCCTCTTCTAGGGGAAGGGAGGATCATGAGTGTAATGAACAAGCAGAATCAACCCCATGTGTAATGAGCTAACATGACAGGAACCATCCCAAAACCTGTCACAATACCAACAACCATTTTCACAAATGGAAGATTGCACATCATTACCTGATTTAGGTGCTGACATTGGGTTGGAGATGGATTGGGAGGAGAGACCAGGTTGTAGTAACCAAACAGGTTCTACCATTACTACAAGTCCTAGTAAGGAAATGTCAGCAGACACATTTCCTCCCTCACAAGGTGAGAACCTTAAAACATCTGAACCACGTGGGTCTCAGCATTACACGTAAGAGCCCCACCTATTTAAAAGAATACATTAGATAGGCTGGGGTTTGAGTATGGACTGAACCTAGTGGGGAGGGTGTTATGTATGCAGGTTTAAAGTCATTGGTTTAGTTTGAACTGTTCTTGTAAAATGTAAGAAATGATTGGTTTAAAAAGTGCGGAAAACCCTGCACTCTGATTGGCTGGCAACTGCGGCTGCTGGCTATAAGTAGCACAGCCCAGCCAAAGTGGGTTCGTTCTGAGCTGTAGTCACTAATAAACAAAGAGCTTGAAGCACTCAGCGTCTGTCTCTTCATGCAAACTTAACA
>CM019150.1:182830468-182887154 GCA_009733165.1 Naja naja
TGCCACCAAAGAAATTTTATTGGTTAAATTTCTATCTTGCCTTTGTTCCAGGAATTCATCTATAATTATATATGTGGCACTGTGTCTTCCAATTTTGTCTCAAAACAAACTAGTGTCAGTTAGTTTCCATGACTGAGGGTTTTGTTCCCTTAATATGTAGCTACAACCTGCCCTTTAATATCAAAAGCATTGAGACTTGTATACCAATTCACAGTGCTTTACAGCCCTCTGTAAATGGTTTATGGAGTCAGTGTATTGCTCCCAACAATCTGGATTCTCATTTTGACCTCGGAAGGATAGAAGGCTGAATCAACGTTGAGCATGAGAGAATTGAACCCTTGACAGTCAGCAGAATTACCCTGCATTCTAACCACTGAGCCACCATGGCTCCTTTAAGCAACAGGAGGCAGGTTCCAGCTACATATTAAGGTGGGAAAATCCTCCTAACAATAATTGGTTCCACAACAGTGGACCAATTATCCTGAAAAGTGGTGGATATGCTCATGCATAAACTAGATCACAGTCTGTTTAGGATGTATTGGATTCTTACACTAAGAAGGAGGTTCCAGTTAATAACCTAAATGGCTCCTTCCAACCTTGTGATTCATTCCCAGATATCCAATGGCCAGGTCAATTTTACAGGGGGGGGGGAATGGTAAAAGTCTCTACTTTTAATTTTTAACATTATTTGTTCTGATTGAGGAAATTGTGAAAAGTACTAGATCTGTTTTCTCAGAATACATACTCAGAGTTTTATAAGAGGAACCGTGCTCCAAGATCATTCACAATAAAGATATTAAGGATTAAACAAAAGCTTAATGTTTGTAAGTGTTATGTAAACTGGGAATAAGGAAACATTGATAATTTATAACAAAAATATTTTTCTTTTAATACTATTCAGTATGTTAGCATTTCCTTGAACACTAGCTGCTAGACCAGGGGTGTCAAACTCAATTTCATTGAAGGCTGCATCAGGGTTGTGTTTGACCTTGGGGCACATGGCCAGGGTGTGTATGGCCAGCTCAATGTCGGTTTTTGGCCACGACAGCCTCCTGCATTCCTTTGCTAGTGAAAACAGAACTCAGGGTCACACGTGTGACCCTCCTGAGCTCCATTTGCACTGGCAGAGGCACCACAGGCTAGTCCTTCACTGTTTCCAGGGCAGCCCTGCAGGCCAGAACTAAGCACCCTGTGGGCTACATCTGGCCCACAGGCCTTGAGTTTGACACTCCTGCACTAAACCAATAGTATGTAAAAGCAATTAAGCATTCCTAGGAAAGTGCAAGGACAGCTGAAACTACTAATGACTTTTTAATGAACTCCTGCCTTGAACATGATTCCAATACTTGTTGATATATACAACACAGATAAGCTAGTTTTATTCTTAATGTTAAATTACACCCACTGTTAGTTTGCTGTTACAATGTTATAAATCTCATTGTTCAACTATTCCATCAGTTATCTAAATCAACAAAAACATTGGTGAATCTGGGTCTTTTTACTTTTGATTTTTTTTTCTTTTTGCCGATTAAATTTGCTTTGAGTTTTCCATCAGTTTGTAACTTCAGCCAATCAAAGAATTAAAAAAATAAGGAATCCACTCAAAAATTGGTATATATTCTTTACAATGCTCTTAATCTCTAGGCTTTTGGCATTCAGGTTTTTTTTCAGTAATACTTCTTTGCATTGATGTGTGTGTGCAGTATATGCAAACCCTTTTTTATCTGATATATTTTTGCATGTAATTTGGGAGTTCAATATTACTTTGCAAAATTTTGGAAAACTTAGATTTTATTATACACATGCATTCTGGTTCAATATCATAAATAAAATGAGAAAATGTGATTTTATTAAATTCATATAAAAATAAACTTCACATCCTCAAAAAAACCAAACCCTGTATAATGCCACAGTTAGTAGCTAGCATACAAGAAAAGGTAAGAGAGATAGAAAACAAACCCTTTTCATATATACCTTATTATTCATATAAACAATTTTTGATCAAGACTAAAGGATTGGTTTTTTTCTGTTCATGATTATTAGCATCTACACCTGAATTATCAAAATCTTAAAGGTTAATTTATTAAAACCCAGGATTAAATGAAAATGTCATGAGAACAGTAGGTAGTACAAATTATATCTTAATGGTTTATGCACTGTTGTGGTGATTTGAACAACTTGTCTAATATTTTTAGCATTTCATTGAACTGAACTAGGTTTCAAATCTAACACCCCTTTAAGAGGAACAGCAGAAATTCACACCTCAACTGATGCAGTCTGTTGGAAATCAGAGCATTTTTATATATGGTTTTTAAAAACCAAAAATATAGTCTACACATGCACAAACAGAGAATTTGATAAAATTAGTGGAGCACTCTTTGTCGTTTTATTTTTCTCAAAATAATAATTTGACTGTTAGTTACATTCATTTCTTAATTCTCAAATATCTTTGATAAATTTCATTCAAGTGAATATTCACTTTACAAAAGGCTGCTGCTGAAGTAATACTTTGAGATCTATTCTAAATGACATTTGATTACAGAACAATGTTTCTTAAACTTTTTCTTCTTCTCAGTACCCCTTCTCACTTTTAAAAATTATGAAGACTCTAAAAGATCTTTTGTTTGTATGGGTTATATTTATTTATCATATTAAAAATTAAATTGAGGCATTTGTTGCCTCTGCTGATTCTCACAATTGTTTGATGGGATATTCATATTGCATTATTTTTCAACATAACTGGCAAGTAATCTTCATTTCATAGGTCCCTGAAGAGGGCCTTGTGGAGGGCCCCCCAGAAGTCCTGGGATTACACCTGGGAAATACTGTTCTGGAACCATGCCTCCCAAATAAGTTCACCTTGGATATGTTGGGACCCAATATTTGAATGCTGGAGATATTACACATCTCAACTTCCAGGAAGTTTTTGATGAAGAATGTTCTGACTGAGGCTTCCTGTGACAGTAATTAAGCACATGCTTAGTCAAAATAACTCTTATTTTATTTCAACATTGGGAATTATGTTCATTCCCAACCTGTAATGAGTCCCAAATAGCCCCTTGAGATAAGCACTCACCTTTATCTCCTTTGAATTGCTGCCAACAACTAAAGTGCCAAATTAACTGAAAAACAACCAACCAAAGTACAAAGTCCACACAGAGCTTCAAGGTTTAATTCAAACAGAGCAAACGACTTTGCTTCCTGCAAAGGTTTCTCTATCTTTGCAGGAAGGGCAATAACCTCCAAGCCTTACTGCTGAGTCACCCCTTTTGTTTTAGCTGCTCTTGTCTTCTAGCAGCTCTGCGCACACATGCACTGGGGACAGGCTCCCCCTTGTTCCTCTGCCTCACTGCTGCCAGACTCCGGAGGCTCTGGAGTCAGTACATAACTCCCAGATGATCCTGGCCCCATCTCTGCATCGGATGCAGGACCCTCGTCCAAGTCCTCCCCAGACTCCTGGACTGGTCCACGTTCTTCCCCACTGTCCAATTCCACTGCCGTCTTCACAGGCTGCTGGCAAACTACGACAAAATACCTCGGGACAGTCTGATTACAAGTATAAATAAATATAACCTAAATATTACGTTTATCATTTGGAGTTATATCTAGATCGGAAACCATCCTCAGAAAAGATTTATAGATGGATTCTCTTCACTACAGAGAAAGATGTTGGTGGCCTACCACAGGACTTGGTCCTGAACTCAGGACCCTTCAATCAGTGGTGGGATTCTTTTTTTTTTTACTACCAGTTCTGTGGGCTTGGTGGGCATGGCAGGGGAAGGATCAGAGATGGTATTTGCTGGTTCTCAGAACTACTCAAAATTTCCGCTACCAGTTCTCCAGAACTGGTCAGAACCTGCTGAATACCACCTCCGCCTTCAACAATTTTATGAAATTATTTGCTTAGGAATCAATCATGAAATGCATAAATAACAGAGAAGAGAGGACCAGGGAAGAGAGAGCAATTTTGGAGCTGTGATTTATCAAAAGCCAAATATGACTCAACAGAGTGACATGCTATCTTAAAATGCAAATGCAACCTTAGTCTACAACTATTGAAGTCTTTCCAAACTATAGAAAGTAATCATTCCATTCTGTTCTATATTGGTCAGACTTGACTTAGGAATGATATTTAGTTCTAGACATAATAAGAGAAATTAACAGCAAAAATATCAGATACAAAGGAAAGTGATGTGGATAATCAGAAGATTAGGAACTAAATCCTGAGGGGAAAGGATTGAGGAAAATAGCCTTAAGAAATAAAGATTAGAACAGAGCACATTGAAGCAGTTGTCAAGTACTTAAAGGGATGTCACATAGAAACAGGTCAAAGTCTGTTCTTTGATATCCTAGACCTAGAGAAACATTAAACATTAGTGAATTTAGTGAATAGGAAAGCAGATTCTGGTTTAATATCAGAAAATAATCTCATAACAATAAGAGCAGATCAACAGCAGAACCAACAGACCTATTTTGCTGAAATTGTTCTAGCAAAGATTAGATAGCCAATTTGGGGGGATGTTTCAATTTGTATTCCTGCACACGAGTAGGAGGTTGGAGCCAATAGTCTAAATTCCAGTTCTGTAATTCTATCCAGTTGTCCTAAACTAGCTAAAAGTAATTTGCCTGTATAATTTGTCCCATTTTTCTTACCAGGGTTATTTCATGTTACTGTCACATGGAATCACCCTACAATCCTTAGATACTTATTTAGAAGGGTAACTTTGTAGTGGAGAAAATACACATGAACTTTCAACATTAGCCACTGTATCATAATGAATCAAGTGAGTTAAAAATAAGTTTCATTTTCATTTTTATGTAATGCTAATAAAGATGTTTGCATAGACCTTGGTTCACTAGTCTGTGAATACTTCATACCTCCAAGAGGTGGAGAATGCTGTTATAGTTGACAATGTTAGTGTTTATTTATAGCATCACAAACACTTCTACTCTCCTAATTCATGTAAAACTAACCAATCTAATCTTAGCATTGGGGCTAATATATATAAACCAAAGAAATTTTTCACTTTGCATGCTGATTCTTCACCATCAATTTTATTAAAGTGTTTTGAGAAGATGGCTAGTTGTTTGGGGATAGAAGAGTATCTTTCATAAGAACGATCACCTTCAGTAACAGAAACAAAGCAGAAAATTGAACAGAAAATCCAGCTACTTTTATTGCTCATAGGCATTATTCATTTCCCTGACACATTATGTTTTTAATTAAAATTGCACATGAATTAATTAAAATGTTCATTCAGCCACTTTTTCTCCCTTATGGATGCTTTGTTACCCTCCCTGTATTTGAGTAAAACACATTTCAACAAACGGCTGCCTTTATCAGCCTAGGCTTCAGCTGACAGACTGTCATGTTCTCTACACCTTTATCTTTATATATTCTTTGTTTTTTTTTCAAATATGGATCATTCTGTATAATTTTTATTCTTCTGCCACCAGCACCCTCCACTGGTTATTCAAGCTAAGAGTTTATTAAATAGACATTGTCAACAACTGACAAAACTGCTTCACAAGAGGAAAGGCAAATAGATTGATTTTATTTCTCATTTCATTTCTTGAAAGGCATGTGGTGGTGCATCAGGATGTAGATTAACTTGTAGATAACCTGAAAATGTTAGTATCCAACCTTCTACTAAACAGTAGGGCTCTGCAGAGCTTTGAAGGATTGTCTTGATTCAATTATGTTTCAGTTCAAGCTTCACTTCTAAAAGATAGACTGGAAAAATCAGATTCCCTTTGAAGGCTATCCTGCTTTGATCTGGGCTCCACTTTCCACCAGATAAGGGTCATTTACTTCCATTCAACTCATGAGAAAGAGTGACTCAATTTTACAGATCCAGCTAAAGATGACACCTCAGGACAAAGTAGACCCATTTTGAATAGGGTCATCAAATTGACATGAATATGATCATTATATTGTTGAAGTTGGTATGAGACTGTTAATAGGAAATTCTGGACGTCAGCCACTTTTCAATAATGGATGAAAAATCATTTTAAACTCTTGGCATCTATTTATTACAATATTTGTTACCATCAATTCTGTGAGGTTCCTGGTAGTTTCATAAATCCATAAAGTATATATCACCTGAATCTCTGGTGAAGAGTTTAGAAAAAGATAATTTTCTATGCCCTTCCCCCTAGATCTCACATAATGGGGAAAGGGCGAGGTTCCTTATTTTAACTCTAATCTAGTTGCATGCATTGGAACTATTATATTATGTTAACTGTTATATTCTGAAGATGCATTCATAAGCAACAATCAGCATTTGTAATTTTAGTAGTAGCATCATTGTTGAGGATGAAGTGTAAACTTTTAGGCTCCTGACAACAGCTTCAATTCAGCAATAAACTCACTTGTTACCTTTAGGCCAGTAATGAGAGTCCTGCAACTTTAGAGTCACAGAAAACATTTGATATCATTTTAGAATTCCACTCTATAAATTTATATCTAGGGGGTTTCTCAGTCATCCAGGTCACGTTTGTCCCCAAAGTGCTTTTTCAAGAGGCAACTGGACTTTCTGGTTTTTCTTTAAAGATGTTTCACTTCTCATCCAAGAAGGGCTGAAGAAGCTTCTTGCATGAGAAGTGAAACATCTTCAAAGAAAAACCAAAGTCCAGTTGCCTCTTGAAAAAGCACCTTGGGGACTCTTTAAATTTAGTTTATACTTCATGTTAGAGATATCTGATTTCCCCACTGTGCAGAACTTGTAAAAAGGAGTAAAGAGCACCAAAAATGGATATAATATGTCTCCATTCTTTACATTAGCCTTGATAATCCCACTTAATTTACTGCCTTCAACCTTTTACAAAATTGTAGTCTATTCAGGTTCCCCACCTTCTCTCACTTGCAGCATGAAAATAGCAATATTGATTTATATCAGTTTGGATATGAAGACAAACAGGCGCTTTGGAGGGCAGGAGTCTGCAACTTCTTAAAGTAGCTGTGTCTTTTCCTAGGATTGCTTGGCTGCCCTTACCATTTATAAGGGAACTTCAGGATAAAATGCATTGCTAAGGAGTTTTAGATGAATGTTAAATGAAAGACACAATACCCATTTGCTGAAAACAATCATCTGGAGGGGCTTTAAAATAGGTAGGGAAAAGCAGCTGAATTAGTAAGAATAATATTTTGTATTGAAGTTTGCCTGATGTGTGTGTGTGTGTGTGTGTGTGTGTGTGTGTGTGTGTGATTACATTTTTATGTCCTGTTTACCAACTGATGGACTGTTGACCAACTTAGTGATAGAAATATATTCAGCAGCAGGATGTAATAAAACCCATAAGATAACAAATTCTGTGTTGTATTTTCCAATAACAGAGGAAATAACAACTTGAATTAATGGAGCAAAGAGGAATCAGAAATAATTTTCACAATGAAAATGCTTCTATTATTTCTATAATTAGAAATGTTCAAGGTTGAAATATTCCAACCATGAAACACTCAATTCAGTTACCATTTTAAAGTCTACTATATTTGAAATAAACAGCCACTCTTCAAAATGCATTTTGGAAATCTAGGTAATGAAGACAGATTATATGGGGACATCTATGAAAAATTTAGCCCTCTGCCACAGTCTTACAGCCTCCTCACTAATTCAGTTAAGTCAGTTTAAGTTAACATATGTCAAGGCTGTGAAAATCCAAACACTTTGCCTCAAATTTTCTCATATTATGTAACAAAAGCAGAACTATTTTATTTGTGCCCGTTCATAGTCAGTGTAAATAGATTTGTGTCTATCTATCTATCTACTGTATCTCTCTCTCTCTCTCTCTCTCTCTCTCTCTCTCTCTCTCTCTGTATCTATCTATCTATCTATCTATCTATCTATCTATCTATCTATCTATCTATCTATCTATCTATCTCACCTGGAAAAGCAATGTCATTTATACCCTCCTAAGCTATTCCAATTTCTATACATAAAAAAATAAAATAAAATGGAAACTTATCTATGCATAATGTGCATCCTTAAAAGAACATGTATTTCTGCAATCTAACATTTTCATGCTAGCTTTCTTAAGGAATGTAGTACCTCCCTATTTTGTATAAACATAGTCATCCAGAATCTGTAAACATGATATACAAGTGAAACTCGAAAAATTAGAATATTGTGCAAAAGTTCATTTATTTCAGTAATGCAACTTAAAAGGTGAAACTAATATATGAGATAGACTTATTACATGCAAAGGAAGATAGTTCAAGCCGTGATTTGCCATAATTGTGATGATTATGGCTTACAGCTCATGAAAACTCCAAATCCACAATCTCAGAAAATTAGAATATTGTGAAAAGGTGCAATATTCTAGGCTCAAAGTGTCCCACTCTAATCAGCTAATTAAGCCATAACACCAGCAAAGGGTTCCTGAGCCTTTAAATGGTCTCTCAGTCTGGTTCAGTAGGAATCACAATCATGGGAAAGACTGCTGACCTGACAGTTGTGCAGAAAACCATCACTGACACCCTCCATAAGGAGGGAAAGCCTCAAAAGGTAATTGCAAAAGAAGTTGGATGTTCCCAAAGTGCTGTATCAAAGCACATTAATAGAAAGTTATGTGGAAGGGGAAAGTGTGGAAGAAAAAGGTGCACAAGCAGCAGGGATGACCGTAGCCTGGAGAGGATTGTCAGGAAAAAGCCATTCAAAAGTGTTGGGGACTTTCACAAGGAGTGGACTGAAGCTGGAGTCAGTGCATCAAGAGTCACCACACACAGATGGATCCTGGACATGGGCTTCAAATGTCGTCAGAAGCGTCTTACCTGGGCTAAAGAAAAACAGACCTGGTCTGTTGCTCAGTGGTCCAAAGTCCTGTTTTCTGATGAGAGCAACTTTTGCATCTCATTTGGAAACCAAAGACCCAGAGTATGGAGGAAGAATGGAGAGGCACACACTGCAAGATGCTTGAAGTCCAGTGTGAAGTTTCCACAGTCTGTGTTGATTTGGGGAGCCATGTCATCTGCTGGTGTTGGTCCACTGTGCTTCATTAAGTCCAGGGTCAACACAGCCATCTATCAGGAGATTTTGAAGCACTTCATGCTTCCTTCTGCAGACAAGCTTTATGGGGATGCTGACTTCATTTTCCAGCAGGACTTGGCACCTGCCCACACTGCCAAAAGCACCAAAACCTGGTTCAATGACAGTGGGATTACTGTGCTTGATTGGCCAGCAAACTCACCTTACCTGAACCCCATAGAGAATCTATGGGGCATTGCCAAGAGAAAAATGAGAGACATGAGACCGAACAATGCAGAAGAGCTGAAGGCCACTATTGAAGCATCCTGGTCTTCCATAACACCTCAGCAGTGCCACAGGCTGATAGCTTCCATGCCACGCCGCATTGAGGCAGTAATTGCTGCAAAAGGGGCCCAAACCAAGTACTGAGTACATATGCATGCTTCTACTTTTCAGAGGTCCGATATTGTTCTATGTACAATCCTTGTTTTATTGATTGCATGTAATGTTCTAATTTTCTGAGATTGTGGATTTGGGGTTTTCATGAGCTGTAAGCCATAATCATTACAATTATGGCAAATCATGGCTTGAACTATCTTGCTTTGCATGTAACAAGTCTATCTCATATATTAGTTTCACCTTTTAAGTTGCATTACTGAAATAAATGAACTTTTGCACAATATTCTAATTTTTCGAGTTTCACCTGTAGTTTGAGCAGATTTACATTTAGCACAAAAATTCTTAACTAAAATTTAAATTGTTTAACAAAGCTTTATACTTAGGTGGACTGTTGCTCATTAAAAAAGCTATTGGGATTATTCAATATAAGCCCAAACTGCTCACTTTTATAGATGCAGAAATGTAATAATGTGAACTGTTAAGAATCATTTCCACACCAGTAATTTATAATGTTACCCTGACATAATTATGACAATATAAAGTGTATCTTCTTCATTCGTGATATATCACCATAATAATAGCTGGACAATGCAATTAACTGCAATTAATAATTTATTTTTTTATTTTACCACTTTTCCAGTGAGGTCTCTCACACCAACTTACCTACAGTATGATTAAAGCAGTGGCAGTTTATATTAATTTACAATGAGAGATTATCAATAATTTTAATCACTGATATCATCAAACTAAACAATCAAAAACCCATCTGGTCATGAAACCTATTGAAGATCATGTTTCCTAATCCCATCAAGAAAAGCAAGCTGCATTCCAGACAAACCTGTTTGCACTGGCCTCTGATAATTTAGGATTTGACTTTATTTTTTGAAGTAAATCAGTTTTAAATTCTAAGTTTTAAAAATCAGCACCTAAATTTCAGAAAAAGTGTTTTAAGCTACAGCCTGCTCTTTTGTTTTTCCTGGAAAATAAAGGCACACATATTTTTGAAAAGTTTAACTGGAAATACACATGCACATCTCTTGCTCTGTCGCACTCACTAGTTTTTGTTCTCCAACTCTCCAACAACAATTTTTAAAAATGAATAAAGCAGCTTACTCCATTTTGCCCTTGACCAAACCTAAAAGTATTAACTACAGGTCTGCAACTGAGCACAGACAGTGCTATGCTCACAATTATTGCAGGCATGCCCAAAGCACATCCTGGACAAGGGTGTTTATTATGTGTCTGATTTAAATTGTCTCCATGCAGGACCTGGTTTGTGAGAATATACCTGTGCTCAGCTGTAAACATATTGGTTACATGTCCATGCATGGCCTGGTTAATTAATCTAGGCATATGCAAAGCATACTATCCAAAGTATACATACAGTAGGTCACTTAGTAAAGGGGGCATTGGTTACATGCTCTGCCTATTTGTATGTTTTTATCCAGAGATGTCATGCAAAAAAGCAAAAAAATGAGAGAGAGAGGATTTCCTAAGGCTTTCTGCAGCAATATGAGCTGCACAGAGAAATCTATGCCGGAAGCCATAAGTTCATAAAAAATACCATGCAACAATCAGAGAACCCAAACTCAATAGAGTTTGGTAGCTCAGGCTGTTAAATGCCTGCTCTTAAGATCCAGCTGCCTACAATTATTGTAGGCTCGAATCCCACCAGGCTCAAGGTTGACTCAGCCTTCCATCCTCTCAGGGTAGGTAAATTGAGGACCCAAGATTGTTGGGGTCAATTAGCTGACCTTGTAAAAATGCCGCTTAGTAATAAGCAGGCATATACAATGGAATGAAGGCTATTGCTGAGCACATTGGGTTGTATCCCAGAAATTGTAAGCCGCCCTGAGTCTTCGGAGAAGGGCGGCATATAAATGTAATTAAAAAAAAAATAGACACTCGGGCTCTAGTGAAGATGTGCTTGCAACTGATACAGTCATAGAAGAGAATTACCCTGAATTACAGTGCAGTGAAATAGTAGTACACTATAGAGGTGTAAACCTTAATGTATCCATTCATTCGCCCATGCCATAGGTGTCATTCATAATGAGATACAGAAACTCTTCAAGAGACATTGATGTACAGGATGGATGCAAATAGATTGAATCACATGCCCTTTTCTGTTAGGAATCATCGAGTGATTTAAATGCTGATGAGTTCCTGAACCATGCTGAAAGCATGTTACCAAAATGTCTTGTGGAATGGTGATTTACAGTTTGTCATCAGCATTGTTCAGAAAACACAGCCTTAGGAAGTTAGGCAACATGCTACTCATCCAAATCCTAAAGAAAAAAAGTAGATATCATAAGATTGATTTCAGTGTCAGTAATGATGTTGATTGCTGTATCTGTATCTTTTAGATATTAAATTATTTACAAAATAAGGAATTGTTATTACACGCAGAGATTTTTACCACAGACTATTTCCACAGAAAAATGGTTTACCTGTCTTTGAAAATAAAAAGATACCCATCTTTGAAGAACTGCATGGTACAATTATCACAGTTTTGTTCTATAAGCAAAGGGTTGGGTATTTTCGTCACATGTAGGCCTAAATAGGAAAAATTGTTGTTTTTATTGTTCAGGACCAAAAGCATCAAGGACTTCATGAGAAATGTTACTTCCAATAATTCTGTCACACACCCTATTACCATGAATTCATCCATAGCTGCAAGCACCACTGTTGGACGTTTCTGAAGTAAAAGAATCATGAAATGGATATAGAAAGGAAAAATGTGGTAAGTGCAAATTCTTTTGTCATTCTAAATCCTACCACCAAAAACATACTCAACTGGCAAAGAAGAGAAAAGAATATTAGGATAGGGAATTTGTCGTCTTTCCTTTAACCAGCCCCCAAGAAAAGTAAAAGAAGGTATGGTCGGTGCTTCATAAAAGTTGAAAGCATGGAGAACAATTCATATTTTCATATATATATATGGAAAAACCTGAGTACACTAAGACCTACACACACACACACACACACACACACACACACACACACACATATATATATATATATATATATATATATATATATATATATATATATATTTGTTTTCATAGATTTTCACGGGTAAAGGTATGTAGGTCTTGGTGTATTCGGGTCTTGTCCCATGTAAGATTGAGAATACCTTGGCAACGTTTTGATGAAATCTCATCCGTCATCTTCAGGCTGGTGTCTTCAGCTTCGTTCTTCTGGGGAAAGTGTGTGATAGTGGCTGTTTTTCCCTTTTAAACTCCAGAGTTGGTTGTGTTGTTACTTCTTGATTGGTTGATGGAGTTGATGTGTGCAGATTGGTTGGCTTTTTCATAAGACCCTGTGTGGCTGAGGTACTGGCTATGTGTCTCTCAGCCTTTTGTGTTGTAACGACCTGGGTAATGGGCTGTGTGATGATCTTCTGAGTTCTATTGTTATGACATCCTGGGTCTTGTGCTGTAATCTCCTGGGTCGTTGTCTGTGTTGCAACCTCCTATGTTTTGTGTCGTAATCTCCTGAGTTCCATGATGTAGTATCCTGGGTGGAAGGCTGTGATGTGACATTCTGGGCCTTGGTTTGGCTCCAAGTTTGAGGTCTGGCTATGTGTTTATAGCGTGTGTCAGTTTGCTTAGTTTGGGGGTCGGAGGGGTGTAGCAGCTGGAGTTGCAGCTATGGTGTGGTTTCTGGACGGTGGTTGCCTTTCGTCTGTGGGGTGGGCTTGGGTTTGAGTCTGGTGAGGGAGATTGTTGGTGGCATCATGTGTTATTTTGGGTCCAGCCCAGCCACGAAAACCAACACCGGACCCAAAATAACACATGATGCCACCACCAATCTCCTTCACCAGACTCAAACCCAAGCCCATGCCACAGATGAAAGGCAACCACCATCCAGAAACCAGACCATTGCTGCAACACCAGCTGCTACATCCCCCTCCGACTTCCTGTGAAAGGAGACCCTGTTAGACTGTTAGAATCTGGTCTCTCCTCCCAACCCATCTCCATTCCAATGTCAGCACCCAAGTCAGGTAGTGATGTGCAATCTTCCACTTCTAAGGATGGATCTTGGCATTGTGACAGGTTTTGGGATGGTTCCTGTTGTAATGGCTCGTTACACATGGGGTTGATTCTTGCTTGCTGATTTTCCTCCTGTTCCTCCCCTTCCCCTAGAAGTGACATCAGGTGAGGGAACCAGAGAGAGACAGGGACATGTTCCTGAGGGAACCTGGATCTAAGTTGATCAATGTGCCTGCTCCAGAGGAGTCCATCCTCTGTTTGTACCCTGTAAGAACGAGGGCCAGTGATTTGAGTTATTGCAGCAGGAATCCACAAAGGCTCACCTATAAGGTTCTTAGCATACACAGAATCACCCACACTGAATGTACGAACTTTGGAAGTGGAATCCAGTGGTGCATTGGGTGCGTAAGTGGGATGAAGGCGGTCAAGGGAAGACCTAAGTTTCCTACCCATCAACAACTCTGCTGGGGATAAGTTAGTAGATGGGCTAGGAGTGATGTGCTGGACACTAAGAAGTTTTTCAAGCTTCTCAGTGATGTCCCCAGGACCCAGTTGCTGGAGCTTTTGGTGAAACATACCATGCGTTCAGCCCGGCCATTAGCCGAAGGGTGCCCAGGGGCAGTAAGGGCATGTCTGATACCCTGTTGTGCTAGAAAGGATTCAAAAAGATGTGAATTGAGGGCCATTGTCAGAGACAAGAACATCAGGTAACCCATGGGTTACAAACAGTTTTCTGAGCTGCTTGATGACAGCCTCAGTTGTGGTGGATGTCATGGGAAATACCTCGAGCCATTTGGAATATGCATCTACTATAACAAGAAAAGTGTGCCCTCTAGTAGGACCTGCGAAATCAATGTGGATCCTAGACCACAGGCCCCTAGGACATTCCCATTCCTGTGTGGGGGCATGAGGTGGGGCAGGCCTGACTACCTGGCAATTGGGACAAGATGCAGTTTTCAACCATTTTGTCAATACCTGGCCACCATACATAACTCCTGGCCAATCCCTTCATCCTTACAATACCAGGATGACCCTCATGTAACATTTCCAAAACCTCTCTTCGCAGTTTTGCAGGAATAACCACCCTGTTACCCCACAAAATACATCCTCTTAATACAGATAATTCAGTTTGCCTGGACTTAAAAGGTTGGGCCAGGTGAGGTAGATCTTGAAGAGGCCAATCTTTCTTAATCCAGCCTATAACAGGAGCCAACTCAGTATCTTTGGCAGTCTCTCTGGCAATTTCAGCAGCATGAACTGGAAGCTTAGCTTAGCAACAGTTTCTAGGAAATGTCCTGCCATACAGATATTCATGAAATTTCTTGACAGCTGCAACAACTGCCAATGCCTCTTTGTCCAGTTGGCTATAATTCGTCTCTGCTTTGGTCGAAGTGCGAGACTAAAATGCAATAGGGGCTTCCCTCCCACTGGGAAGCCTGTGGCTCAACCCCCCCCCCACTCCAAAAGGGGATGCATCACAAGTCAGTACAACAGGCAAATTCTCAGAGAACTGTATCAGTACAGCATCAGATGTGATTAGTCTCTTAATACTGTTAAATGTTGATTGTTCCTTCCTCCACCAAATCCAAACAGACTTCTTATCAAGTAATCTGTGCAAAGGTTCAGCAATGGTTGCCTTTTGAGGTAGAAACATGTGATAAAAGTTAATAAGTCCAAGGAAGGCTTGCAAATCTGTCTTGCATTTAGGTTTAGGGGCTTCTTTGATTGCTTTAACCTTGGCATCAGTAGGGTGAATGCCATGCTTGTCAATCATGTAGCCCAGGAACTCAACCCTGTCTGTCTTAAGTGTGCATTTTTCTTCCTTGACTTTTAACCCCGCTTTTTTGAATCTGGTAAGGACTTCTCTGAGTCTTTCTTGAAGCTGAGTGTCATTTTCAGCAGAGATTAACACATCATCAAAGTAAGACACTACCCCTGGCAGTCCTTGAAGCATTCTTTCCATAAGGCTTTGAAAGATGCCTGGTGCCACGCTTACTCCAAATTGTAACCTTTTACATTTGAAGGCACCTTTGTGAGTCACAATGGTTTGGGCCTCTGCAGTGGCATCATCAACTGTTAGTTGTTGATATTCCTGGGCCAAGTCCAATTTGGCAAAGACTGTACCCCTGCCAAGTGAATGTAACAGATGATGCACAACTGGCACTGGATATGCGCTCTGCTGAAGCATGGTTCAGTGTCCCTTATAGTCTCCACAAATTCTTACTGACCCATCAGCCTTGACTGGTGTGACTATGGGTGTTTCCCATCTGGAGTGATCAGTGGGCTCTAAAACCCCTTGAGCAATTAATTTGTCTAATTGTGCATCATTTTTTTCCTTTAAAGCAAATGGAACCCTCCTGGGCTTTAAACAATTGGGGCACCTTGGGATCTAGGTTGAAATTGATAGGGGTCCCCATATGAAGACCTCTGGAAACTCAGACTTCAAGGCCTCCTCCCATTCAGTGTTGCTCACGTGATTTATGCCAGTCACCTCGATGCCTAGTGGATTGAACCACTCAAGTCCCAGCAAGCTTGGGCAATCCTTGTCCACGATGGTCAGGGGCAAACGTTTGGTGTGGCCTTTAAACTGCACGTTGAAATCTCTTGCTCCAACTACTGGAATCTTGTTCCCTTGGTAGTCTTTAAGAGTCAGTGCTTGCTTCTGGAAATGTTTCTTCTGAATGTTGGGAAGTAGCCTGTGAATAGTACCCATGACACCATAGATAAATAAGAGCCTGAGTCCACTTCCATTTGGCAAGGCGTTCCTTCAATGAACACCTTCACATGTACTTTTCTGCTTCTCAAGGGTGAAGAATGACCAATGGTTATTGTTTGATGAGTTTCATTCCTCCCATTTGCTTCTGAATTGCGCCCCATCTTTTCAATGAAGTTGTTGGGCTTAAAATCCTTTTCAGGAAATTTCTTCCTACTAGGTGGAGTTCTGGATGATTTGCAGACTCTGGCTAGGTGACCCCTTTTCTCACAACGTAGGCAGATGGTGTCTAAGAACTTGCATTCAGTGCAGGGGTGCCCCGCCCACAGCCTCTGCAATAAAATTCTTGCCTCTTTCTCCCAGGGTCTTTTGTTTTCTTCTCCATTCTGAGTCTAAAAATTCCTTCCTCCACCTCACTGCAATCTGAATCAGAGTCTACTTGTTTGCAATGGGTTGTTGTGGATTTCTCCACATCAGAATGGCTTGAGGCCTGGCTTGAGGCCTTGTTAATCTTTTTCATGGCCGCTGCTGAGGACTTGGTGGCTTCCGCTGAAACAGCTTCTTCAATGGCCTCCTTAAACGTGATCTTAGGTTTCATTAACACTTTGCTTTGTAAGACCTTATCTTTGAGGCCTAGGACAAACCGATCACGCATGGCCTCTTCTAAGTTGGTAAAGTCACAAGCACCCCCAATGTCCCTTAAGCTTGCCACGAAGTCATTAACATTTTCGCTTTCCCCTTGATCCCGATGGTAAAACTCGTGTCTCTTAATGAGGCACGATACTTGTGGGGCGTAATGGGCTCTTAAAAGCTTTTCCAAATCGGGCCATTCCATTACCTTCAGTTCTGCAGCTCCAGCCAACGCCTTCACCATCTTGAAGACTGCCGGACCGCAGTGCGTGAGAAATACCGCCCTCTTCCGTCTCTCGGGAATATCAGCGAGGTTGTTTCCTTCCAGGTACATCTGGAAGTGATCTGCATACTATTCCCAGTCTTCTGCCACCGGATCGAACGTGGCTGGGGGGGTGTTCAGCGCAGCCATCTTGCTCTTCTGTTTGCCTTCCGCATTGTCTCTTCTTCAGGGCAATCCCACCTTCGTCGCCAGTGTTATGTTTGCATGAAGAGTCAAACGTGAAGAGCTTCAGTACAGAGTTTATTCAGTGACTACAGCTCGAATGGACCTGACTTGGCTGGGCTACGGCTGCTTCTTATAGCCAGCAGCCGTAGTTGCCAGCCAATGGGAGTGCAGGGTTTCTTCCCACACTATTTAAACCAATACCGTTTAACATTTTACAAGAACAGTTTAAATAAACCAATAACATTCAAACCTACATACATAACACATTTAAACCCATCTCAGACATTTAGATTCCATTCCAATGTGTGAGACATAGTTAACTATCAAGCTGTAGAGTGAGAACTTTCAAGTTCTTTTTCTTTGGCACTTGTTTCAAAATGATTACAGTAAAAAAAACTCACTAGAAATCAAAAGAAAAAGACTTTGCCACATTTTTAACTGTTGCACGTGATGAATAGGACATAAAGTCAGTACCACTTCCTTTCTTCTGTAGAAGGTTCAACACTTATTTCATTGTAGTTATCAAACATTATAACAGCATTTGAGGCAAAAGCCAACTAGTTTCCTGAACTGAGACACCAGAAACATTTTTCAAAGGCCTTGCAATTTCTCAGAATCTGTACTTTACTGTTAGCATATCTAGAACACATGTTTGAACTGAAAATCTTCAAAGTTGACAAGTTACCAGGAATAACTTGTCCTCCTTGTCAGAACTGCCATCTGTACTTAGTGAAAAACCACCACTACTTTATGTTCCCTATTTAGAATAGCACCTATGCTCTTTTTTTCCACACAGTGAATAAATTGTCTGACTTTTTATCTCCAAACTTATTTCGTTTGTAACGTCAGTTTCTGAAAATACTCTGCCTCCCAATTCATTGGCACTGTCATACTAAATCACTAATTTCACTATTAGCACATAAGCCAATGAACCTGGAAAAGTTCTATTATGTTCTACTCTATCCATTGGATCAAGACCTCATTACTGCTTAGGAAAATTGTAAACTTTTGGCTTTCTGCATTTGTCCTGTGCCTCATCATATCTGTTCCTTTTTGCTTTATTAACTCTGTCACAGAATATTCAAAGTCAGAAACAAATGCTGCAAAAACAATATATATAATTCTTTTGGAGGCAGCTTTATAAATCCTTTGAAAAAAAATTGAGAAAGTAAATGCAATTTCCAAGTTTTTTTTCTTGAATTTCCACTTTAGAATAATAAAAGAATGTTTCTGAAAAGTAAAACAATGTGATGGATAGCAATTCAATTCAATCTCCAAGCAGTCTTGTAAAGTCTACACACCCCACTTAAAATGCTAGTTTGTTTGAGATGTAAAAAAGATAAGATAAATAATTTCAGAATATTGTTCACCTTTAATATAACATATAAGCTGCACAATTTAATTGAAAAATAAACTGAAATCTTTTAGGGGAGAAAAGAACAATAAAAAACTAATAATATGATTATGATTATGATTATTATTTATTCGACTTGTATGCCGCCCTACTCCCTAAGGACTCAGGGCGGTGAACATTAAAACAGAGCAAATTTACAATAAAAAACAATTAAATAAAACAAGCCGAATACATTAAAACATTAAGAAAATTAAAACCCTCGCCCCCACTCCCGGGGCATTCCAGGACGGCCTGTTGAAACAACCAGGTCTTCAGGTCTCAGTGGAAGGAGTGGAGGTCGGGGGCCAAACAGAGATCCACAGGGAGCTGATTCCAGAGGGCAGGCGCTCCCACGGAGAAGGCCCTAGCCCTGGGAACCACCCGCCAACAATGCCTGACTGACGGTATCCCAAGGAGGTCCCTCCTATGAGAGCGAACAGGGCGATCAGAAAGTGATGCTGGCAGGAGGCGTTCCCGCAATGATTGCATAAGTGTGCATACCTTATTATAAGTAGGGATGTGGCGGTATTCAGAATTAACCAATCACATTCAAACTGATGTTAGTACACACCTGCCATCAATTCAAGTGATTCTGATCAAGTCTATATAAAATGCAGATGTTCTAGTAAGGTTTTTCTGACATCTACTCAGTTGCCTTCTACAGCAAAAGCCATGGTCTGCAAAGAGCTTACAAAGTATCAAAGGAATCTCATTATTGGAGGGTATCAGTCTGAAGAAGTATATAAAAAAATTTCCAAGGCTTTAGATATACCATGGAACACAGTGAAGACAGTCATCAACAAATGGAGAAAATATGGCGCACCAATGACATTACAAAATACCAATTGTCCCTCCAAAAAAACAAAAAGAAAATTGGTCCAAGAGGCTGCCAAGAGGCCTACAGCAACATTTAAGCAGCTACAGGAACTTGTTGTGTGCTATATGACAACAATCTCCTGTATTCTTCATATGTTTGGTCTCTGAGGGTAGGGTGGAAAATAAAGCTTTTTCTTACACAGAAAAACATCCAATCCCAGCTACATTTTGCAAAAACCTACATCAAGTCTGACAAAAGCATATAGGAAAAAGTGCTATGGTCTGATGACCATAATTTTTTTTTTGCCCATAATTCCAAAAAAGTATGTGTGGCACAAAAACAACACTCATAAAGGTACACCATACTCACAGTGAAGCCTGATAATGGCAACATTATGCTTCGAGGTTGCTTTTCTTCAGCTTTAAGGAAAGTTTTAGTCAAAGTGGGGGAAATTATGAATGGTTCCATATATCAGTCAATTTTGAAACAAAACTTTCAGGCCTCTGCTAAAATGCTGGAGCTGAAGAAGAAGAATTTCATCTTTCAATACAACAACAACTCAAAGTATATCTCTAAATCAACAAAAGAATGACTTCACCAGAAGTAGATCAAAGTTTTGGAATAGCCCAGCCAGACCCCAGTCCTGAATCGAGTGAAAATCTGTGGGATAACTTGAAGAAGGCTGTGCGCAGAAGATGTTCTTACAATCTGACAGATTTGGAGTGGGCAAACTTCCCAAGGCAAGATGTGTCATGCTGATAGGCTCCTACTCCAAAAGACTAGATTCTGTTATAAAATCAAAACGTGTTTCAACAAAGTATTAGTTTAAGGGCTAATGTATTATCCTGGCAGTCCTGCCTCAAGTCATGTGACAAGAGAGTTCCTTACATGATGTCCATACTTGCAATATTTGCAGGGAAGATGTTACGTTCAGTCAATTACATTTCATGCATTTCTTCTTTCTTTTTTCCCTTGTGCCCTCCCCTCTCTGAAATATGCTGGACAAAAGAAGGATTAGCTAGGGCAAACATTTGCTTTGAAGTACTGTTTGCTCAAAGATGCTATTCCAGGGCATTTGGCAGATAAAGGTTGCTGTAATTGGCTATGTCTATTTTATTTATTTATTTATTTATTTTTGGGAGTTGTATGCCGCCCCATCTCCGAAGACTCGGGTGGCCCACAGCTAAAACAACAACAATAAATAATTAAGAAAAAATTAAACCAAGACAAGCCCAAAAAGACAATTTGAATACTTAAAAAGATAAAACCACCCCACCCAGGAAGGATCACAGCCCGGATTGGTCAAACAACCAGGTCTTCAAATCATGGCGGAAGGTGTGGAGGTCAGGGGCCAGGCGGAGCTCCAAGGGAAGTTGGTTCCAGAGGTCAGGGGCCATGACAAAATAGGCTTGTCATCGGGGGACCGCCAGCTGGCACTGGCCCGCCGACGGGACCCCAAGGAGTCCTTGCCTGTGTGCTCGCACAGGGCGGTTGGCATTTGATGTCGGCAGGAGTCGCTCCCTTAAATATTGAGGACCCATGTCATGGAGGACTTTGTATGTTAAAACTAAAACCTTGAATCTCACCCGGAGCACAACCGGCAACCAATGCAGGCAGCGCAGGAGGGGGGGAACATGGGAGAATCGGGAGACTCCCATCACCACCCGCACCGCCGCATTCTGCACCAGCTGCAATCTCCGGATGGTATACAAGGGCAGTCCCAAGTAGAGAGTGTTGCAGTAGTCGAGTCTAGAGGTAACAAGGGCATGAGTGACTGTGCGCAGGGCATCTCGGTCCAGAAATGGGTGTACTTGACAAACAAGGCGGAGCTGGGCAAAGGCCCCCCTGGCGAGGGCTCCCACCTGCTCCTCCAACCGGAGTCGTACATCCAGGAGGACCCCCAGATTCCGCGCCCTATCCACAGGGGGCAACACTGCTCCCCCTATGGCCAAAGATGGATATTCCTGACTGGGCCGAGATGCCGGTATGCACAGCCACTCAGTCTTGGCCGGGTTGAGTCGAAGCATGTTCCCGCTCATCCAAATCTGTACCACATCCAGACACTGGGTCATCAGGGAGAGGGCATCACTGATTTGGTTCGGGGTGGAGATGTACAGCTGGGTGTCATCTGTGAACTGGTGGAACCTCACCCCGAAACCACGGATGATCTCACCCAGCGGCTTCATATAGATGTTAAATAGCAGGGGAGAACCGACCCCTGAGGGACCCCACAAGAGAGCACCCTCGGGCACCTCTGCCCCCCGGCCAATACCAATTGCGACTGCCCTGAGAGGTAGGAGGTGAACCACCGAAGCACAGTGCCTCCCACTCCCAACCCCCGAGGCAAAAGGATTCCATGGTTGATGGTATCAAAAGCCGCTGAGAGGTCTAATGGGACCAGGACAGAGGAAAAACCCCTGTCCCGGGCCCTCCAGAGATCATCCATCAGCGTGACCAATGCCATCTCCATGCTGAAACCAGGTCGGAAGCCCGATTGATATGGATCCAGGTAGTCCGCTTCATCCAGGAAAAGTGGAAACTGCCGAGCCACCACACTCTCAATAACCTTCGCCAAGAAGCGAAGGTTGGAGACTGGACGAAAGTTGTCTAACACGGTCAGGTCCAGGGCAGGCTTCTTCAGGAGGGGTCTCACCACCGCCTCCTTCAAGGCAGAGGGAAAAACACCCTCCCTTAATGAAGCGTTGACAACTGCCCGAGCCAACAGGTGACCTCCCTGGCGGCATAAGCCAGCCAGGAAGGGCACGGGTCCAACAAACATGTGGTGGAACTCAGGCGCCGCATAGTCCTGTCCACTTCATCCTCGGAAACAGGATCGAACTCATCCCAGATCACACTGGCCAGACTGCCTGTATCCCGTTCCTCAGACCACTGCAAATCAGAGGACAACCCGCTCCGAATTCAAGTGATCTTATCTGACAGATATTGACCAAACTCCTCAGCCCTTCCCCGCAATGGGTCCACCCCTCCTCTGGATGAAGAAGAGAGCGGGTAGCCCGAAACAGGGCAGCTGGGCGGTTATCAGCGGACACTATGAGGGCGGAGAAATAAGACCTTCTCGCCGTTCTCATAGCTACCAGGTAAGTCCTAATATGGGCTCTTAGCTGGGCTCGATCGGACTGGGAGCGGGTGGATCTCCACCTGCTCTCTAAGCCCCTCCGATGGCATTTCATCTCCCGGAGCTCCTCTGTATACCAAGGAGCCATCCGTGATCCATGGCATGTGAGGGGTTGCATGGGGACAACCCTGTCAAGGGCATCGATGCAGCCTGCTGCCAAGCAGACGCCAGATCCTCGACAGAGCTGTGGGCAAGGGAAGAGGGAAGAAACCCCAGTTCCTCCTGGAACCTCTCCGGGTCCATGAGGCGCCTGGGGCAGAACCATCTAAGCGGCTCCTCATCCCAGCAGTGGGGGCGGCCTGTTGGAAGACCAGCCATAGGAGATAGTGATCAGACCATGGAACGGGCAATGCCGTAAAAGTGGCTTGCCCTCTGTCACTATGCCACTGCTCAGAGACAAAAACTAGGTCAAAAGTGTTTTCCCCCTCATGAGTCAGGCCCTGAATTAATTGGGTCAGGCCCATGGCTTCCATAGAAGCCATGAATTCCTGGGCCAGCCCCGACGTTCCCCCCAGGGAGGGCAGATTGAAGTCCCCCAGGACTATAAGGCCTGGGAACTCCACCGCCACCCCTGAGAGGACATCAAGGAGCCCAGGCAGGGCTGCTGTCACACAGCTGGGAGAAAGGTATGCGAGCAGCAAGCCCACCCGACCATTAGGCCCCCACCTCAGGAGGAGGGTCTCACTCCCGCCTATCTCTGGGACAGTGACCTCCCTTGGAAACAAGGTCTCCCGAATAACCACAGCCACCCCGCCACCCCTTCCCTGGGCCCGTGGCCAGTGCAAAGCCCAGAAACCTGGAGGCACAACTCAACCAGAGGGACACCACCCTCTGGGCCCAACCAGGTCTCGGTAATATAGGCCAGGTCCGCAGCCTCCTCCTCAATGATCTCATGGAGGAGGGTGGACTTATTAGCCATGGACCTGGTGTTAAAATACACCAGCCTAAGCCCAGGGGTCCCAGTTCCCATGCCCCCTAGGGAGGAGGCCATAGGGTCAGAGTGAGCAACCACACAAAGATGTGCGCGCTCCCAACACATGATATGGCCCTATGCCTCGACGTCTCCTACCAACCCCAACCACCCTGGGAATCGTGGTCCCCACCTCAGACCCTGGGGCCCCGCCAGTCCCCAGCTCCCACCCCCACCCCCCATGAACCAGGCTGCAGAAAGACCTACCCACCCCCCTCCCTAACCCCTTAAGACGGCCAATTAAAATTTTTAAAGTTTCCCCTTCCTCTCAAATTTAAAATTTAGATCCTTGGTCGCGCATGCCACCTCTCGGGATCCCAGGATCCGTCATTACGGTGAGCTCTTGACAGCCCAAGGGGCCACTTCAAAGACAGGGGAACCATCTGGAGAGCCCGTAGCTCCAGCAGGGAGTAGGCAGGCATGACAAATACATCTCAGGGCAGGTCGATACAGGAGGTAGTTGATTAGGTGGAAATATTGCAAGAGTGGAAATACAATACAAGGGGCCGGGCAATAGTAGTCAGGAAACAATCCACAATCAGTAACTCTCTCACAGCTGCTGATGGTCAGAGTCAAAATAGACCAGTCATTGCTCTGCCACCACAGTGACTTGTGGCAAAAGTCCTGAGCAGCCCCCTGCCCTCTCACTGCAGGGGGGTTAAGTCCTCCCATTGCTCTCTCACTGCAATGGAGAGTAGCCAGGTCCCAGAGAAAAGAGGCAAGATACAAGTCTGGGTAGGTGGTATAGGTGAACCGGGCACCCTCCATAGTGCCAAACAAGTCCAGAGTGACATTAACAGGCAAAGAGACAGTGGCCAAAGATGGAGCCCACGAGCAACATGGGGTAGCCAGGTCCGTAGGAGTCCCAAAAAAAGTGCAGCATTCGCATACCGGCCATGACCACGCGTCTAGAGCCATGGTGCTGTCCCTTCTTGGGGGGGGGTCTCCACCAAAGACTCAACCCACAACCCATCTGGGATAGAGCCGGCTCACCCGGCCCGGGCCGTGACCGCGAACGCCTCCCTTCTGGGCCCTCCAGACCTGCAGGCCTCCGCCCCTCCCCGTAGGTCTTTTCATCCCAGAACTCTCACATCTGGGGAAGAGGAAGGGGGGCTCTTCTAGGATGGGTCAAAAGGCCCAAACCCCTGCAGAAATGCTGCCCCTATCCATAGGCCGGAGAATGAAAAGAAGGACTAGTTGTGACATGATAGCAGTGTTCCAATATCTCAGGGACTGCAACAAAGGAGAAGCAGTCAAGCTACTCTCCAAACCACTTGAGGGCAAGACAAGTAGCAATGGATGGAGTAGTAATCAAGGAGAGAAGCAACCTAGAACTAAGGAGACATTTCCTGACAGTTAGAAAATTGATCAGTGGAACAATTTGCCTCCAGAAGTTGTGGGTGCTCCAATACTGGAATTTTTCAAGAAGAGACTGAACAACCATTTGTCTGAAATGGTAGATAGGGTTTTCTGCCTGAGCAAGGAGTTGAACCAGAACACGGGTGTCAAACTTGCAATGTTACATTGTTATCATGTGACATATCAGCCTGTTATTTTGTTTTTCCCCCTTTGCTAAATCAGGGGTGGGCATGGCCAGCACATGACGTGCCTGGGCCATGGGCCATGAGTTTGACACCCCAGACTAGAAGGTCTCTAAGGTCTCTTCCAACTCTATTTATTCTATTCTATTGTATTTCTATTCTATATATGGTAATAAAGCTGTATAAAATTATAATATAAACAAGCCAATGGCTGCTACTGCTGATATACTGCCCTAAATTCCCTTTTTAACTATCTTTCTACCTACAAACAGTGCTATAAAACAACACATGCCCTTCTGCTCCTAATACAGCCCTTTTCTTTTCTTCGTGCAGTTAAATTGAGTATTCACTAACCAAACCACAATTTATCAGAAATAAATAAGAGAAATTAGGGAGTCTACAGATTATCATGGGAGCTCCACCAATTTTCTCTTTCTCTGGCAGTTTACCAGAGAAAGAGTCATACTAGGAACTCTTTTCTACCTAATCATTAGTCTGGGATTCAGTTTTATGACATAAAATAGAAAAGGACTTGAATTTTGAACTGACCTAATTTGCAGAGCTAATCTTTGAAATGTGCACCATATTCCACCAAATACACCACCACCCCTTCCCAACATAACACTTCCCCTCTCAAAAAGTCATCCATATGACTGCACCTACTTTGCTCTGTTCTTTTCATAACAGATACTTGGACAATGTGTGAAGTGCATGGATTTTTTAAATATACAAACTTGGATGATTTAGTCGAAAACAGCTTTGCTCCTATTTAAAGACACTTGCTCTTTTGCATAGGGCTCTGCATTCACTATGGTTTCCATGGTTAAATGTAGCAGATTTACATATTGGCTTGCCAATTGTCTCTTTACAACCATAGTAAGTCAATGACATCATTTATTAGAGAGATAAATGAGAGCAATTAAGCATCATGACTCTAGCTACTGAAAGTTTCTGGAATGAAAGTGTTATTAAAATGACAAAGTGCCCAGCAGAATCTTGTGAAGACATGTTATTTAAGTCCTCAATTCTTAGCTGGTTGGATGACCTCTGATAGCCTTTTGAAAGGTACGTTGTTTACACACACAAGTACGAAATGGCAGGAAGGAGTGACTAATGAATTATTTGATGTTAAAAGAGCTGTAATTTTAAAGACAGGCAGGATAGGTTTTAAAAATATATATTTCATTCAACTACATATAGAATATGCTTAAAAGTCATTCAAAGACAGATAAATGACATGATCAGAAATAAATAGTGGGCTGCCTATTATACCCTAGGGTTGCTGGCTTTTTACTTCATAGTAAGAATTAAATATCAATCAATCATTTAAAATCTCATTAAAATGTGACCACTTTTGCTTTTTGTAATTTTTAGGCTGTTGCAGCAGAAAGTAGAGAAACTGGACAAAACAAATCTGCTTTGACTGCATTGAAATTCTCATAAAAACATTTATCATGACAGCCAGTGGGAAATTCTGTTGAGGTCCACCCATCTTAGAAGGGCTGAGGTTGAGAAATACTGATATAAGTCTTAAGAATGATAAATTGATACAAGGAAACATGTATAGCATCTAAACATGAAATGTGCGCTCTGAGTAATGAGCAAATACAAATGTTCAAGTATTTTGGAAGAATAAAAGCAAGTTCTCTACTGGGCACTTTGTCTCTTTTCAGTGGCACTGTAATCTAAGACCTTTATTCTCTTAATATTAAACAAGAAAATGGTTTTGCTCCATTACATTCTGGAATATAATTATGGAATTCTGCACAAACTTTACTTAACTAAAAATACACACTACACAATTCAGTAAGATCCTGACTGACTTTATAGAGAATAGACCTTTATTTGACCTTAGACTTAGACTTGGAATAGCTTTATTGTCACTTTGGATGTACACTAATTGGCATACATTAAATGAAATTTCATTGCATACAGCTCTCAAGGGGTCTCCACCTTGAATATACACTACATAAACATACATACATACATACATAAATATTCACATATATTATATGACATGGAGAACAACAGTTTAGTTCAGATGTATACATGTACATGGTGAGAAAAATGAATCTTTCGAGTTTACAGATGGATAACGTAGGGAACAAAGCTGTTACAGAATCTGGTAGTCCTGCTAGAATTTGGATATGAAGAGTTTCATATCCAAAAATAAGAACTGTAGAGAAAGAAAAGATTAATTCATCAATATTATTTAGTTTCATGGTATGGCACTAACAGTCATAGGTTATTTTCTCCATGATGGATAGATATATTGTACCTCTATTTAAGAGATTATATGAATTTCTAAATATGTATTCGTATAAATTAGCACTATAACTTGTATATATTTTTATATACTGTAACTTTTATAACTGCCCTATTTTTGATTGCTAGTCCCTTCGTGTTTTTTTTTCTTTGTTTGTTGGCAATCCAATACACCTTCATGGAAACAGGAACAGCTCTTTTAAATAAGGTCACATCAAATATATTTGTACATTGAGAAAGTCCTGCTGCTGTCCTAAAAGTTCAGGATGTAGCGAGCTGGATATAAACATGGTATGTACAGTCTTTCTATTTTAAAACTAAATGTTCATATTTTCCAATGAAAATAAGGAGGTGAACACACATATGTTGCCTATCACCTTCATCTCACCTTTGTGCAATTCTGATATAATATGGCAGAATGATTGCTACTATTTAATTAAACAGAAATCTGGATTAACTCCAGCTGCAAACCTTGTAATCTGTCATAGTGTGTTTGGGGAAAGGGGGTGTCCCCCCGGCCCATATTTCATTTCAAGATGGAAATCTGTTCTCTCTCCAATTGATCTACATGCTGCAATATGGTTTCTTTGTCATTTGAATGACTTTTTCCAAGTCTTCTTTGGAATATCAGTTAAACTCTATCTCCAGCTTCCTTTGATTTTTATAGAACTGAACAAATGCCTAGCCAATCATTTTAAAACATCAACCATTCAGCTAAGGTCTGTTATTGAACCCAATAATCCAGACAAATTCTTATAATACAGTCTTGTTCATGTAGAATTAGGTCCCATTGAATTTGATGCACATTATTTTCAGGGAAGGGAAATGAGGACTGTATAATAAGTTATAAACATGCTAGTTCTATGCATGTTTATTGGGAAATAAACCCTGCTGAATTCAACTTCTATCAGATAAGCACGCATAGAATTGCAGTTTATGTTTCAATTTACAATTCACAATCACCCGAAAAAATGGTGTATGGTAATAATTCAGCCTCTGTCTTTTTTCAAGGGGTCCTTAGAAAGAAATGTTTCCATATACTCGATTGAACATGGGTAAGAGCTGCTAGTAAGGCCTACCTTGTGGCAATTTGTAAGGTGAAGTATAAATACTTCTCCATGCTAATTATGTCTACAGATAATCGCCCAGCAACCCTCTTTAAGATGAGCCGTCTCCTCCTAGGGAAGGAGAAGATTGAGGTCCACCTGAAGGGGCGCACTGAGGAATTTGTGGATTTTCTGGAAGACAAAATCGCTTGACTTCATTCCCAGTTAGATGCTGGCATGGTTGCTGATCCAGTGGAAGCTCCTGAGGCAGGTTCCTGACCTGTTATCTAGGAACAGTTTGACCCTATTGCTTCTGAGGAAGTGGACAGAATCCTAGGGAATATGTATTTTAGACCCATGTCCCTCCTGGCTTGTGAAAGCTTCCCAGGAGGTGACAGGCAGGTGGACTCTGGTAATGATTAATGCTTCTCTACAGGAGGGGGCAATGCCCCAGCACTTTAAGGAGGCTGTGGTCCACCCTCTTCTTAAGAAACCATTGCTGGACTCCACCCAGTTGGATAATTTCTGACCTGTCTCCAATCTTCCCTTTTGGAGGAAGGTTGTTGAGAAGGTGATTGTGCACCAGCTCCAGAGGTTTCTGGATGAAACGGATTATCTCAACCTCTACCAGTCAGGATTTAGTCCTGGATTTTGGACAGAAACAGCATTGGTCACACTTTTAGATGATCTCTGGCAGGAGTGGAATGGGGGTAGTGTTGTTCTACTTGACCTCTCAGCGGCTTTTGATACCATTGACCATGGATTCTCCTGGGGTGGCTTCGGGGGATGGGAGTGGGAGGCATTGTGCTGTCTTGGTTCACTTCCTTCCTCTGTGGCTGCTCTCAGTCAGTGTTGATAGGAGAGGAGAGATCCAACCCTCGGCCACTGCTTTATGGGGTTCTGCAGGGCTCAGTACTCTCTCCGCTCTTGTTCAACATTTATATGAAGCCGCGGGGTGAGATCATCCATCACCATGGACTGAGGTATCACCAATATGCTGATGATACTCAGCAGTATGTCTTGGCCCGTGGTGAGTTAAGTGTTGCTGTATCCTCCCTCTCGCAGTGCCTGGAGGCTGTTAGGGGCTGGATGGGGAGCAATGGGTTGAAACTAAACCCTTGCAAGACTGAGTGGCTCTGGGTTAGGGGTTTGTTGGCTCAGGGAGAATTACCACCTTTAGTCTTGGATGGGGTGGCACTACCCCAAACAGACTCTGTGTGTAATCCTGGACTCACAACTCCTGTTCAAAGATCAGGTGATGATCGCCAGGAGGACCTTTGCACAACTGCGGGTTGTATACCAGTTACACCCTTTCCTGGATCAGTGGTCTCTACTCACAGTCACTCATGCCCTGGTCACTTCCTGTCTTGATTATTGCAATGCACTGTACATGGGGCTGCCATTGAAGAGCATCTGGAACTCCAGTTGGTGCAAAATGCAGTGGCCCGCATGGTTTTGTGCAGACCCTGGTGTGCACATGTGTCATCTTTCCTGCAGGAACTGCATTGGTTGCTGATTTGCTTCCGGTTTGCAATTCAATGTGCTCGTTGTCACCTTGAAAGCCCTTTTGGGTCCAGGTTATCTGAGGAAACATCTCTTGCCAGGCACATCTACCCAACCCATTAGAGCGAGGAGGCAGGGAATGTTGCAGGTCCTACCCCTGAGGGAAATACCTCTGGTGGGACCCAGAAGAAGGGCCTTCTCTGTGGTGGCTCCCTCTCTCTGGAATATCATTTCCCCAGAGATTAGAATGGCCCCCACTCTAGCACTCTTCCAAAAGGCACTGAAGACCTGGTTTTGCCACTGGGCCTGGGGAACCCAGAGAGGGATGGAGCCCATCAAAAGGCTAGTGTGATCTGCTATTGTCGGGGCTGGGGGTGGGAGTTGGGGTTTGTTTTTTTCCCAAATTTTCTTCTATTGTACTTTACTAATTTATTTGATTCTTTTTGGTAGTTTTTATTGTTTTTTATTTTTATTTTTTGTTTTAAATATGGTTTTACATTGTGTAAGCCTCCTCGAGTTGCCATGGACAAATAGGCAGGAATATCAATTAAATAAATAAATATACAAGGTAATTGTGAGTTCTCACTATGAATTCTTACTCAGTTCAAATTCCTTTGAACTGTGATTTTACTGAAATTCCTTACAAATTCCACTGCAAGCAACTTGCAGGAAAAATAATTTAAAAGTTTGGTTTAGCACGATTTAAGGTTCCTTTCCAATTTTCATTTGCTAAAACAAACAAGTAATAAAAAGCGCTCTGTTCTTAGTGGATCTAAGCCAATATGGATTGATTATTCCCTCTGCTATTGCTGTCTCATTTGTTTCTTTGCTGCAGACCAAAACATAGATGAAGTCATTAAAGTATAAAGATTCTTTGCTCCCAACCAAATATTTAATTTTAAATTAGTAGTTTTTCATAGAAACTAGCAAACATAAAATTATATTCTTTTAAGTGGATTTGCAACATCATGATTCCATCCAGGCATGCCAATCTCATTTCTGGAAAACTCTACTCCATCATTTCTCCTTCATTTTCTAGTCTTTCCCTTTCTTCAGTCACTATCACAAAACATGATTAATTCCTCCCTTTTCCCCTAAAAAATGTCTCTGGGTTTCTGCCATTCTGATTCACCACTTTCCCTATGTGTTAGCACCTCCCTCATGTTAATACATGGTACTTCCCCCCCCCCCTCTGGAAGATCCACACTCAGAGAATGAGTTTATGATCAGCAGGTGTAACATAAAATGATGATGGCTTAGCACTGAAATTTCCACTAATAGCAGCTTAGTGCTTTACATAGGCATTTCATTTTCAAGAAGGTTAGAAACACATTCAGACATATTCAAACATCTGTTTATTTCTTTGTTCATCTCATGTAGACATTGTCACTTTCATGGATCAACATATATACAGATTCCTGCACCAGGCATAGGGAGACCATTCATTTGGGAAATTAATTCTCTCTCTAGCCAAGAGATATTAAAAAATTAATGTCAGATGGGAACAAGTAGACCTTAAGTTTTGTTAAGCAGCAATTGATGTTTTTAAAGGTTTTTTTTACCAGGTTGGAGACAGCACAATTAAGGTAGTATATTAGTAAATCAGAGAGAGCTAAATGTCCACATACAGAGATCCCCTGGGCCAAATGGAGAGTTTTTACTGGCCACAGGTTCCCCATCTGCCTTCTAATTACTTCACAACACTAACTCTGAGCATGCTTTTCAAGGTAGTCAGCTGAAATGTGCAATTGTGAGTCATCAAATAGCTATAGCAATAGTACTTAGACTTATATATTGCTCCATAGTGCTTTGCAGCACTCTCTGAATAGTTTACAATGTCAGCATACTGCCCCCATCAATCTGGATCCTCATTTTACTGATTTCAGAAGGATGGAAGGTAAGTTAACCTTGAGCCCATCAAGATCGAACTCCTGGTTGTGGGCCGAATTGGCCTGCAATACTGCATTCTAACCACTACATCGATACGGCTCATGTTAAATGATAATAAATTTGTTAGTCCTCATGCAATTCTGTACAGAGATGGTAGATATTTTTCTAAAAAATGACAAACCATCAAATGAATTCTATTTGACGGTTGTAACTGAAGGTCTGCATGAACAGTCTGTATAATGGGGCTTCTGCTACATTTCATAGAATGTGGACAATTAGGGGTCCATATGATATGATCTTCTCATGGCTTCTTCTGCCATTCTAGGAAGAGAAGACAGGATGGCTGCATTTTGTCTCATGAGTGTTCTGGGAGACATTTCATTGAAAGCTGTTTGGTTAGAGAAAGTAAATTACACCAAGTAGGGAACATAGAAAGAGCTGTGAGTTACATTTATATGCTTTTAAAATTGACTTTAAAAGAGGGATATGTTTTGAACCTCAGTTGCTTTGAACTTTCATAGACTGAAAAATGAAGAAGGATGAAAACGTAATTACCAGTTGGATGGAAAATCCAGTTTACAAGCAGTAAAAGAGTAGACAAATTTGCCACTAAAAGCAGTAAACAAATTCATAAACCTTCCCAATTTCTTACAAAATAGATGTCTTTTATTGTCTTGAAGGATTAAGGTAATCCAAAAAATCCCCATAGTTTATCTAGAAAGCATCAATAGCAGCATCAACAGCAGAAGACTCTAAACAAGCAATGATAAATAAGAAAAAAAGAACAAAAAACCCCCCTAACTTAAAAAAAATTCTAAACCAATTATGAAAATGACTGAAAATAGCTCTGATCAGTTATGACAATAATTACAAAAAGATGAATAATGAAAAAATGAAAGTTTCCATTGTTTAAAATATTTTACATTATTTTATTGTATTCTTCTCATCCTAAATGTTTTTATTTCATCTAACAGTGAATTTCAGTCTGAAGATATTTCTAATCAAACTCCTAAATTAAGCTTGTTGTAGAAAACACATATTCACTATCTAGAGGTATTTTATATTGTTGTTTTCAGTCATTATCATAGTGATGTGGTTCTATACTTCTGAAATCAAGGTTCTAGCTTCTATGAAGGACAGAATAAAAACTGGAAAAGGATTAAATTAGTCCTCGTGCTTAAAGCCTGCAGATGAAGTTTTATCAATGTTCCTTTTATAAACTGACAAACAGAACTCAGTAAGGTCAAGTTGTACATGCTTGAACTGACATGCCAATCTGCCAGCAGTCATATGGTTCTCATATGGCACCACTCCACAGATGCCAGGAAAATGTGAGAACTTTCTGGCTCGATTCATTTTATTTGTTTGAATGCCATGTTTTCCTGTGTAATATATGTACATGTGTGTGTGTGTGTGTGTATGTCTATGTGTATGACTATTACACACACACACATACAGAGAAAGGGAGATATAGAAAGATAGGATAGTTTTTTTCTCATGTTATATGCATAAGCAGCTTTTATTCAGAGTTTAAAATGAACAATTCCTTTCTTTGAAACAATGAGACATTTATAAAAATGATCAAAATATACCCATGATCATATTTTGCTTGTACTGAGATTTGGAAACATCACAGGCATTTTACTGTGTCTGTTTAAAGAGGGGGAGGAATCAAAACAAAACCCTGTTCACCCTCCAATAAGGATATTTAGAAATATCTGCCAGATTGAGAATTTATTAACATTTCAGGAACTGACCAATGTGTAGATGCAACACCACAGTTGTTACTTGCATCAACAAGTCAACAATGTCACAGCTCCATTTCACAGAACAACGTGATCCAATTGCATTTGTTAAATAGACCATAATGGTTTACTGAAGTTAAAACTCAAAATTCAAAAATTGTTAAAAATATGTATTGCTACAGTTGATCAGCTAAAGAGCTGTTAGAATCTTTTGTGTCACATCCAATGCACTTCACATTTGTTTGCTTCTTCTCTTTAAAGAATAAAAAGAACATATATATACATTATTATTTTTTTCAAAATAAGATTTATAATCTTATAAACTAAGGTGTTTTAATAAAATTACCATGTTGTCATTAAAGTTACCTTTTTATAAGGCAATTAAATAAAAGACTAAACATCCTTGCACTTCTTAATACTATAAGTGTTTAAGTATTTGGATATTTTTTCTAAGAAGATAATTGGCTTCCAGGAACACAATGAAGATTATTTTTTTCTGAGCCATTGTTACTGTACAATGCCTAGAAAAATGCTATGAAAGATTCAAGTAGAATTGATCCAAACATGTTCTCTAGAGTTTGAAGATGTCTGTCTTGTAGATAGACGGCTCTTCTATTCAATCTTCTTGATTTTAAGCAGGCAGAAATGACCAGAATTCCGTTGCATCTATGGTCTGCTCAAAAAGAGTACATAAAGGGTAGAATCTGTGTTTAAGTGTCTAGGGCCTTGGTGGCTCAGACTGTTAAATGCCTGCATTTAAGTTCCAGCTGCCTACAATTACTGTAGGCTCGAATCCCACCAGGTTCAAGGTTGACTCAGCCTTCCATCCTCTCGGGGTAGGTAAATTGAGGACCCAAGATTGTTGGGGGCAATAAACTGACTTTGTAAACATGCCGCTTAGTAATAATGGAATGAAGGCTATTGCTGAGCACACTGGGTTGTGCTCCAAAAATTGTAAGCTGCCCTGAGTCTTCGGAGAAGGGCGGCATATAAATGTAATTTTTTTAAAAAAGCATATTAAGTTGGTATTTTGTACCTATGCTTTTCCTTCTACTTCTTTTCTGTTCTACCGAGATTAAATTATTTTTTCTAAATAATCTTGGATGTTATCTGCTATTATGCCTCTGAGTAATTTAAGCATTGTAGACAAGTATCCTATTCACATCATTCATTACAGGTGCCCGGACTTTTGGGGGCATTACTTTCAATGCTTGCAATCTGTGTCTATCTACTTGTGATTCTATACATGCTATAATCTTCTCTTTTAGTTCTTCTTCATTGGTGATGGTTGGGAAGTGTCAATTCATAGGATGTTTCAGTGCTAGCCTGAACTGGATATGTTGTTATTACTTCTAAGTTATTAAATCTATAGTTCACACCAGCTGTTTGCTATAGATTATCAATTGATATCTGAGTTTCTTCTACTATTGTACTATTGTTTTGAGGTCTTTCATTTTCACATTTTTTCAGAATCTCTTCTAGTACTGTTTCCACGAATATTTTATTTCTGATAATGAATATCCCTTGATCTGCTAATTGTTATTCAGTGGTATTTAAGTTTGATTAAATTCTTTTCTAATGTTCAAATATTTATCATTAAATAGCTTTGCTTTGTTGGTTCCAATTTATAATAGCAGGTCATAATGGTACATTTTTCAAATACAATATACTTTTGTCTGTGGTTGTTATTTTTCTATTAATCTTACAGAGCAAGGTCCTGGTTGCAAGCTGAGTTCTGTTTCCCATTTTTTTGACAGATGTCCAGGAACTCTAATATTTAAAGTGATCCACACTGACCTGGATGACAACAAATGTTATAGAGTCTTCTTTTATTTTCTCACCATATTAAATGGTTGATGGATATATTTAGTCTGGTTCTTCTAAGCTAAGACCTGTCTGGCATGTGTGATCCTTCTAATAGAATATACTTCTACCAACATAGCAATCAATCTTATCAGAGCATCTCAAGCCCCTTCCCACAATAGAGGATAAAAAAGTTTACAAAGTTACTAGTTACTAGTAGTAGTACTACTACTACAACTACTGTGATTGTTGTTGTTGGACTGGTAAAACCTTAGCAGTTCAATTCTGAACCAAGGACCTAAGAGCTGTTAAGATAATATCTGAATATAGAGGTAGTTCCAAGTAAGGTGGGTCAAGTAAGCAAAGTCAAAATATTCAGGTCTGATAAGTTCAAAATTTCCATCTATCTAGACAACCCTTTGGGTATTGGATTCAAGGTATTAGTGACAACATATAAAGTCCTACATGGCTTGGGTCTGGGGTACTTGCGGGAACATCTCCTGCTGGCATCACATTCCAACCGCCCTGTATGCTCCCACAGGCAGGGCTTCCTTGGGGTACCATCGACAGTGCCCAGGGGTAGGGCCTTTTCTGTGGGAGCACCCACCCTGTGGAACCAGATCCCCTTGGGCCTTCGTTTGGCCCCTGATCTCCGCTCCTTCTGCCGTGACCTGAAGACCTGGCTATTTCAGCAGGCCGGCCTGGACTGAACCAAGGGGTGGTGGTTCTTTTTAAAAGTATTTTAATTAGTTTTAGTGTTTTATTGGGATTGAACTGTTTAATTATTTTTTAAGTAAATTATTGTATTTTATTTCATTTTGTGAGCCGCCCTGAGTCCTTAGGGAGAGAGGGCGGCATACAAGTCTAATAAACCAACCAATAAACCAACCAATTACTCTTATTACTATTGGAACAGTGGTGATCTTCTACTGGTTCGGCCCGGTTCTGCCGAGCTGGTAGCAGCAATGAGCAGCAGAGACCAAACCAGTTCTCTCTGCACTCTACTGTTGGGCCCACTCACCTGCCTGGGCTGCCATATTCATCTTTATCCTGCTTTTTTGAAGCGCAGCTGCTTTGCGCAGTACATCACAGTGTCACGTGGCAGCTGCTGAAGCGACCAGGAGAGTTCAGGCTTGCAGGCGGTGAGTTGGAACACCTCTCCACCTGCGCAAGTGCTTGTTTGGTGCGCGTGTGCATGCAAAGTGTGTGCACGTGCACAAAGCACACCCACCAAGCCATGCCCACTGAACCAGTGATAAAACTTTTGGAATCCCACCACTGTATTGGAACAACCATTGATTTCTTCCTCCACGATCGCTCAACTTCAATTTATAGATTGAGGTATTTCATTATTTTTTTTCTAGTTGCTTCTCTTCGACTCATGCATCACCTAGTATTGCAATATCAGTGAACCAGACTTTTTTCTTTTCCACAATAGTGATGTCAGGCATGTTGGGCCAGATGTCTGTCTGTTTGGCTTCAAAAGTCCCACAAGATCTTGACCTATTAATTTTCAAGAACTTTGGTGTTCCCAATAATTTGGCTGCATTCGAACCCAAATTTCTGGCAAAGCTTCCCATGTATGATTTTGGCAACTTGATCATAACAATGTAGTCTGTGAGGTTTTGCTGCAGCCACTGATAAGGTGATCCACCAATTCATCTTTCTTTTTGCATAAATGACATTTGCTGTTGTGACTGACATGTTGAATTTTTGCTTTCATGGAATTGGTCTGCAGGGCTTGTTATTGGGCAGCCAAAATGTAGCCTTCGGTTTCTTTCTTCAGCACCCGGATCTCAACCATCTCCATGTTAGCTTTGTATCTACCTTTCCTTCAATGTCCTTCAGGTATTGATTGGCATAGGCTTCTTTTTCCAGTTAGAAACTCGATGCCCAATTTTTCCTTTCAAAATCTCATTGTTTTACCCTTGTCCACCTCCTTCACCAAGGGCTCTTTTCCTTTTTATATGTAGGCATTTAAACTGTGTTTTTCCTCTTCCACAGCTTGTTTCACTTTCCTATTTTCTTTTCTTTTTTTGTATTTTATACAATAAAAAAATAAAAACATTTTTAATTATTATTATTAATCATAGGACAGTCAGCCAGATGTTCAGATTGGATTTGCCATTTTTGTCTACCTATCAAGTCCTTACCAAGGACATGAGATAGGCAAATCTGGATGTTTGATGGTATTACACATATACAGTAATTGCAGGAAGGAAGCAGTCCCCAATAAAGCTGCCTTTTGCAATTGACTGATGGTGACTTTGTCAATGCCAGTGGTGTTCAAGTGGTGCTCCAGTTGTTTTGGGATTGTACCCAAGGTGGCTATTACTAGTGGTACTGTACTTGCTTGCCTTTGCCACAATCATTCTATCTCTATTTGAAGGTCTTTGTATTTTGTTATCTTCTACAATTCTTTCTCTTCTGTTCTACTGTCTCCAGGCACCACCACATGCACTATCCAGACTTTTTTGTCTTTCTTATCAACAATTGTTAAGTTTGTTTGTTTGAATTGTAAAGTCCGAGAACATTTATTTAATTTAAGTCATTTTCTATGGTTTCTCTATTTTATGTCCCGCCAGTTCTTGCTTGCAGGCAAAAATATTTCTTGTAGATCTTCCAATGCACCATTGTTGCTACAGTACTTTGTCAGGCCACTGCTTGTAGTAAGTCTGGGTGGTCTTCTTATAGCAGCTTACCAGGTGGTCCACTGTTTCTTCAGCTTCTTTGCATAGACAGCACTTACTGTCTGTTGCTATCTTTTAAATTTTGGCTTTGTATGCATTTGTCCTTAAGGCTTGGTCTTGTGCAAGTCTTGTCCTGAAACTTGGTTTCAGTCTCTTCAACTTTCCTGCTCTTAACCATCTTGTTGTTACCTGCTTTCCCTGTTGTTGTTGTTGTTGTTGTTGTTATCCATATCACTATCTGTAATACAAAGTGATATACTCTAACTCTCAAATCCAACATAGAATATTTACTTTTTGCTTTATTAAGTCATTATTCAATTATTCAAATGATATATTCATGGAACCCCCTTCTTAATATTACAGAAGAGTGGAATTGAATTTTACATTTGCTTAAATATGAGTTACAGATATGGTCCTTAAACTATGTAATGACAATTCCATTCCCTGAAATTTATATAAATCTAAATGTTCTTATTGTTATTTCCATAGCTGATGGCACTGCAAACATTTTTATAGTTAAGTGTGTCTTCTAGAATATTTGTATTCAAACCAAGTGTGACACAAACCAGTCTATGAAATATGAGAGTTCAGTAATTTTGCTGGCATAGATTCTAAATGGCCCAATGCACAAAAGACAGGAAAGAGCAAACATTTTTCCCCACTGGGCTCTGCACAGTGAATCTGTAATGTTAACCATCATTGCTGATATTTTTCCACTGAGTGCAATAGAGAAGCCTAGAGGTTTGGGATGGACAAAAAGGAAAAACATATTGCTTTTGAAAATCATAGAACTGAAAGGCAGAAATATTATAGTAGTGGGGTAAACAATGTTGGTCCTAAAGCAGTAAAATGCAAAACAACTGCACTCTTTTAGCATTTGATGAAGTTTAACAGATGTACTTATTATTGATATTAACACAATAAAGATTAAAATACTTTGAGAGCACACACCTAAGCCTATTTACAGAGTTTTTTTAACAGCTCAGAATGAGGAGCTTTTTGTGGAAATGGTCTTCAGCACTCTCTATAGCAGGGGGGTCAAATTTGGCCACTTTAAGACTTGTGGAATTCTCCAGCCAGCTATTTGGAGTTTGGAGACCTCTGCTCTATAGCAGGGGTGTCAAACTGAAGGCCCATGGGCTGCATCCAGCCCACAGGGTGCTTAGATCTGGCCCACCAGACCACTCTGAAACAGCGAAGGACCAGTCCGTGGTGCCTCTGTCAGCGAAAACGGGCTTCTGATCTCCATTTTTGGCTGGGATAGCCTCCTGCAACCCTCTGCCAGTGAAAACGGACATTGGGAAGGCCACATGCAGGCAGAGATAGGCAGCCCATTTTTGCTGGCAGAGCACTCATGCCATACAGATGCCCCTGACATGAGTAACATCAATCTGGCCATGCCCACCCTGGTTACGCCCATCCCAGTTCCCTGAGGTAAAAAAAACAACCCTGATGTGGCCCTCAATGAAATCGAGTTTGACACCCCTGCTCTATAGAGAATTCTTCAATGGGAGCAATAGAACTGAGAACAGACTCATATTTTTCCCTCTGTCTTGCCAAAAGATGTTCCTTGATTTCTTAAAGTTGAACAGAAAAAGAGGGATTGGGGTTACAGATATAATGGCAGATTGTCTTTCAAAATGCTATTGGAGCTTTTTTTAAAAAACCAAATTTCAACCATGTACACATGTAGTTTGTCCAGAGTCTTTTTGTTCCTTAAAAAAAAAGAACAGGAGAGAATGATCCCATTTTGTAGCCAAAGGCTTTTCTTCCCCTTTGGTGTCATGTATCTAAGGAAAATTCACAACAAAATGTCACTTTTTGCTTCAAAATTCAAGTCCAGATATTTTTGCAAATCATCCAACAACTTGTCTCACTTTTAGATTTTTTTTAATTACTAGAAACTATTAAGAGACACCTTTACGAATACAACTAAAAAGCTACCTATGCCTATTATGACACCTTAGGATAATTAATCCCATAAAATAAATATTTATTGCTGAAGAATCACTTCCTATCCACTATTACAAACTAGAGTTTCAATTGGTTTCAGAAAAACCCAGAAGAAATAAAAACATGTTCTCAGCAATAATGGAAAATCTTAGCAAACATTTGTCATTTTATTTCTAAAGTGTAGCCACCAAGCCAAATTATCCTAATCTACAATCTTACATTGCTATTGCTGCTTTTGTGCCTGAGTTTATTATTTCAATTTCCTTTGATTTTTGTACAGTCTAATTGTATTTCCACAGCTATTTTCTAAAGCAAATGGATCAATGTACAATAAGGTTTATAGGGCACATTCTGCTTCCCTTTTTGAAGAATTAACTATGCCTGTACATTAATTTCTTCTGTGATGGAGGTTTGAGAAGGAGAGATAAGAAGAGAAAGGTTGCTGCTTTTTCCTTGATTTTGCCATATTGCCTGGATCACAGCCCCACTCAAATGAAACAGCCATCTGGTTGCTGTGTATTAAAAAAAAGGATTTTGTCAAACAAAGCAGCTACCTTTCTTCTATCCCAGGCCATGCATCCATTTCCTCAGATTTTTATTTAATACAATCTCTGAGCAGAAAGATCAGAAAGCTGTCCTACACAAACCCATTTAGCTTTGGTCTGATCAGTCCTGTAAAGTCAAAGCTATAATAGAGGCTATGGCCAGCATTGTATTGATTTCAGTGGGAACTTTGCTTTACTGGAGTTCTCAAGTCTCCGCTCCTATCCATCTGGCATGCCTTACCTTTTGCTCAGAATGCAAGGAGACTCAATACTGATAATAGGCTAATACTCCCATGGGCTCTGCCCTGCATCTTGGCATTTTCACTCTTTTGATATTTATCTGAAGTTTTGCCAGGGAATCTGGAAAGAGTAGGGCAAGGATTGTGTATGCAGGACTTGGCTCTTTAGATTCAATAGCTTCCATAGCTACCCTTTCTTAACCACTTTGTCCAAGGATGAGCCAATGGGGTAGGAAAGAAGGAAAGGTATCAGGATGTAAGGTGTTCTTTACCATGTATTTTAAACATTATTAGTTTACAGTCTCATCACAGTATTTCTGTTTAGGCTATTTTACACCAAAATCAAGCCTTACACATACCTTTCCATATTTTTCTGTCCTTGCATTCTTGCCTCACCTTGTCTATTCATTCTTTAATATGTATGTATATTCATTGCAAGATATAAATCAATGTATAAGCCCAGCAACATTACGGAAAGCATAGAGAAGAAATAAGTAATAACTAAGTGTGATTAGAAAATGGAAAGATATATAGCTAAATCTAATTTATATCAGCACAATTCACTATATCTCTGTAAACCATTCATGTCTCTACCCCATATATATACCACCTTATTTTCATCTACTGCCTTAAATTATCACCTCCCTTTTTTTGAGCATCTATCAACACAAACCATTCATGACTTCTGGATCTTCCCCCTTTGTCTTAGGCCAATGACACTTCCTTCATATACTTGTTTTGTGATTCAGTCAAGATTTATTCCCTCTACATGATCAGACCACCCCGCTGTGTTTCTTATTGGTCACTCACTTTTACATTCAATTTACATTCATTCACCATTCATTCATTTTTGACCCTATCCCTTCTTCTCATCATACACTTAAGTACCTCATTTTCCACTGCATTCCACTTATTTTTAATGATCCCAACTTACCCAATTGTCATTTCCATTCCACAAAATAAACAGAATTGCACTATTCAACAAAGCCATTTTTCTTTGAACAATCATTCAGTCTTCACAACCAATGTATATTACCAATTACTCTTCTACCAACCCTTGCATGTTTTAAACGTTCTCTATCCATTTTACTATATTATGTTAACATTTTATGCTTTCTTCATTTTTATACATTTCTGTGGTTGCAGAAGCTACACTTAAAGCTTTATCATTTTTCAATATTCTCATGTTATTTATTACCCATTTTATCTTTTTCCCCCATGTGCAGTAATATTTGTAGCAATCATTTCAATACTACTTTTTAATATATCACTATCATTCCCATACAAATATCTAAAATACTGTTTTTAAACATTTTTTCACTTCAGTTTTAACTGAAATAGCATCACTTTCATTTATTTAACTCTTTTCACCATTTTCTAAAACATTTCTTTAAAATTTCCATTATCATAACCCTAAAAATGATGTTTATGGAGATTCTCAGTCATCCAGGTCACTTTTTTTTTTCTACAAAAGTGTCCATACAAAGTTTCTTTATTGGTTCATCAGGTATCCTCATATATAACTCACGGTTATGTCAAGATTCATCTCAATGTCCAAATCTTTTCATAGCTGAATTCATAGGTTTTTTTAATTTTAATTTTAATTTTAATTTTGATTTATTTATTTTGTCAATTGCTTACAAGGATGAACATAGTTGTGAATACATGAAATGAATACCTATAAGAAAAATAAAAGAAACAATAGGACAGGGATGGTAGGCACATTGGTGCACTTATGCATGTCCCATACAGACCTCTTAGGAAAGGGGTGAGGTCAATAATAGACAGTCTAAGGTTAAAGTTTTTGGGGATTGGGGAAGAAACCACAGAATCAGGTAGAGTATTCCAGACATTGACCATTCTGTTACTGAAGTTGTATTTCCTGCAATCAAGTTTGGTGCGGTTAACCTTGAGTTTGTATCTATTGTGTGCTCTTGTATTGTTATGGTTGAAGCTGAAGTATTGATTGATGGGAAGGACATTGCAATGTATGATTTTATATACTGTACTTAGATCAGACCAAAGGTGGCATAGTTCTAGGTTTTCTAGGTCTAGAATTTCAAGTCTGGTGGCATAAGGTATTCTGCAATGAGTAGAGGAGTGTAGAACTCTTCTTGTGAAATATTTCTGGACTTTCTCAACTCTGTTAATATCAGATACGTAATGTGGGTTCCAGACTGATGAGCTGTATTCGAGTATTGGTCTAGGTAATGTTTTGTATACCCTAGTTAGTAGTGTGATATTACCAGAGAAAAAGCTACTTAGGATTAGGTTAACAACTCTTAATGCCTTTTTGGCTATGTAGTTACAGTGGGCTTTAGCACATAGATCATTAGAGATGAGTATTCCATGGTCTTTGACAGAGTTTGGATCATCAACAAGGTCTTGTCTATTCAGTTTGTATTTTATTTTCTGATTTTTTTTTTGCCAATATGTAAGACAGAGCATTTATTTGTTGAGATTTGAAGTTGCCATTTGTTTGACCATTCTGATACATAGTCGAGGTCTTTTTGAAGGGTAGCAGTATTGTCTGTGGTGTTGAATAGCTTTACATCATCAGCGAAGAGAACACAGTTGCTCTTAATATGATCACAGAGGTCATTTATGTAGAATATGAAGAGAGTTGGTCTATGTAGATTGCGTCTATTGCTTACCCTGATCGAGTTGTGTAGTCCATGTTTTTGCAGTGTAAGAGTTGCAGATTACAGGATAGTTTTTTGTTTGAAACCATATTGTTTGTTAGAGAGTATGTTGTTTGTCTCTAAGTGGAGGATAATGGATTGGTTAATAATTGATTCCATGACTTTACAGGTGACGCAGCATAAAGAGATTGGTCTGTAATTTTCAACTAGACTGGGGTCTCCCTTTTTGAAGATGGGGATGACTGTGGCTTGTGACCATAGTCTGGCAAGGTGCTGGTCCTGAAAGATTTTTCAAAGATTATGCTTAGAGGTTCGGCTATGGCAGCGGATAGCTTTTTAAAGAAGTAGGCACATATTGCATCCGGTCCAGTAGATAGAGATGGTTTTAGATTGCGTAGTGCTTTTTCAACATTGTCTTCTGTAAAATCAATATGTATTATATCATTGTAGTTGTCTGTGGTTCGACTAGGAAATACTGGGCATGAGCCATTGCTGTTTACAAATACTGAGCCAAAGAATGTGTTAAAGAGGTTGGCTTTAATGGTGTCATTGTTGCAGTCTGTACTATTAGGTCCTTTCAGGGGTGGGATGGATCTTGAGTCTTTTAGTTTGTTGTTTACAAAATTGTAGAAAGCGCGGGTGGAATTGGTGCGTAGAAGGTTTTCCTCTTGTTTAATGTGATAATTGGTAATTGTTATCCCAAGGTGCTCTTTCAAAAGGCAATTGGACTTCTTTTGCTTTGCTTGAAGACATTTTGATTCTTATCTAAGAAATTTCTTCAATTCTGACTGAATGTGGAGGATCTATCTCTTGTTTACACCAGTCCTTTCAGCAGTTCCAACAATGTTCCACACATATTTGTACTATTCAAATGACTCTGAGGGCATAGCTAAACCTCCAAGTGGCCTCAATATCTCTCAGAAAGAGTGTTAACAACCAGATGACTGGAAAGAATATAAATCCGTCCATCCTCCATCATTCAGTCAGAACTGAAGAAGCTTCTTGGATAAAAAGAGAAATGTCTTCAAGCAAAACAAAGAAAGTTCAGTTGCCTTTTGAAAAAGCACTTTGGGACAGCCTAAAAATTGTGCCTGAGTAATTTTACATACTGTAGCATGCCAGCTTCATATTATTTTGTTTTTACCTTTTTTTTAGTTTTTAAAAGTACTGGTACTGGTGACTTCTGAGTGTCAAAGTTTTGCTGCCACATTGATGCTTGCATGTTTATCTGTTCATTAAACATTATTCAGAGAAAGAAATGCAATGTGTGTGTGTAGCATAAGGCAAAGATCACAAAGCAGCTTCAAACAGCACTTCACTTGGAACATTATGAAGAAAATTTTGAAGCTTTACCAAGCTTCAATAAATAATGTCCTGTTTTTTCACAACAGCCTAGTAAAAGCTGTCTAGCTTTACGTAATGGTAAAGACTGACCCTGGGAAGGTCTACTGAGAAAAACATTTGCATCTTGCTTCAAAAGATGATTTCCCCTCAACTGAAGACAAAGGTTGCATAATATAAATGTATGACTACGTCTACCAAATGGCCTCAAATTCCCCTTCTTTGGACATGTTATACAAACACCCAGCTCCCTAGAAAAGGCTCTAATGCTGGGAATAGTGGCAAGAAAGAAAAGTGGATAACCAGCAGGAAGATGGACAAACTCAGTGTTGAATGCACCACTGGGAGACTTTAAAGACCAGATTATGGACAGATTGTCATGGAGAAAATCTCTCTGTGTAGACCCAAGATTGAAAACAACTTGATGGCAAAGAATAATAGAATAACAAAGTTGGAAGGGACCTTGTAGGTCATCTAATCCAACCCTCTGCCCAAGCAGGAGACCCTATACCATTTCTGACAAATGGTAGTCCAGTCTCTTCTTGAAAGCCTCCAGTGATGAAGCTCCCACAACTTCTGAAGGCAACTTCTGTTCCATGGGTTGATTGCTCTCACTGTCAGAAAATTCTTCCTTATTTCCAGGTTGAATCTCTGCTCTTTGTGTTAACCTGGGTTTGATATGTTGTGGGAACCCAACAAGAGGGCCCCAGCCTCTTTCCCCAGGCAGGACTAATTGAAAGAGCTGATGGCCAGCCCAAGCAATCCCAATTCAGACCTCCTCCTCCAACATCATCCCTGCTTTACTATTCAACTATAAAGCTTTGACACCTTATGGATGGTTCTTGAATTTTGTATGAGCTTGAGCTGAAAGGTCTTAAAATAGAGGATTTTCCTTGCAAAGACATTTAGCATCCTAATCATCTCTTACTTATGTCATTCTGTGGACAAATGAAGATCAGGACAGACTAAAATATTTTCAAACCCAAAGCAGTCATTTTTACTGTTGTGGGCTCTGAACAAAACATAAACTTAAAAGTTTTGTCCCGAGTTCCCAACAAGGCATTCCATAAGTATTCTGGGTTTGGGATAAAATGGGATATATATGTGTGTGTGTGTGTGTGTGTGTGTGTGTATGTATATTAAAATCACTTTGTAAAATCTTGCTTCCATTGTTGTACTCTGAGAAGTTTTTAAAAATCATCCTGTTGAACAATTTGTCCATAGCTCGGCTAGTAAGTAGCACTCAGCAAGAATTTTTGAACTATTTATTTTTATAATTTTTGGTTATAAGTTCCCATATGTTCTTTTAAGATCCATACATACATGAAACATTTTATATTTCAGGAGAGGAAACAAATTTATTCTCCATTTTCTGTGAGAGATGGTGCCCATGGAGGAGAACTGATATGGTGGACTCAGTTTCCCAAAAGGAGAGCCCACATGCCATAAAGGGGAAGGGAGGCAAGAGATAGCATAGTCCAGAGCTGGATAGGAGACAGAGGGTAGAGATAGATACTCTGTCAACTCTGAATCGAACCTGGCTGAAGCCATCATGTGCTGCTTCACAAATACCATGCACTATGTGAGAAGGAGTAGGGGCAAATAACTTGACCATCTCATAGACAAAATAAAGAGTTCTTCCTTGGAAACCAAGGTCATCCCAACAGGTGACAGTTGGTTGAGGAACAGAAGTGATCGAGGGAGCCTACCACCTTCTTTGATTGGACAATGTGATCTGTGACATCTGGGGAGGGAAACCTCTGCTCTTTTAATTACATGGTAACCACGGAAAACTTTTAGAGTTGGTTTTCACTAGCTGTGCCGATATGATGTGTCCAATTAACATGTTCCCTGAGGAACATTCCTGCCTTGGGTTCTGATTTCTTTGGATGCATTGCTCAGAACTCTGACATACTCTCTAGAATCTCCTAAGATAAATTTGTTAGGCTAAGAATACAAAGAGTTTAATATGATTTTTCATGTCTGTAAGAAAATAAAGAATTGAATTCTGCATGAATTGTTCTGTGGGAAGATGGTTCCAGCACAAGTCCAAAAGCTCGTAAGACAAAACATGTGGTCCCAGTGACTGACCTAGATTGGATTTTGCAACGTTACTCTGGGACACATATATTCACCTTCATTTGGCTTGTTCAGTGTCATACATGGGCTCAGTCTGATATTTTCCTAGAAAACAACTTTATTGGTTTTCTTTTAAAAAGTAAAATAAAATAGATCTCGGTGTGATAGATTATTTAGCAAGCACAAGGATTATAGAGACAAAGGGTGCCCTTTCCCAAAGTTAAAACTCATGAGAATCTTTTGAATCAATATAAGGTTTAGTTTCAGGCTGGCCAGATCCTGACCAGAAATATTGCTAATAGAAAATAGAAAATAATATTGCAATAAGGAGGATTCACTGTGTTATTTTAATTGTCAATAGTTTTTGAATATATACTTTTTGTCTGGGGCAGGATGAGAAGAACACTGATCTTAGCATTCTTCTAAATGTATTAAATTCAATCAAGTTTTCTTCTTTCATTTTTTTCTCATTCAAAATTAATGGGAAATCATCCTATTGTTGTTCAATTATACAACTGAATTTCAGCAACATAGTCACAGGACCCAGAAAACAGTTTTAAGATAACATGTATCCCAAACAGATCCCATTTGTTTAATTAAAATAGAAAGTATAAATTATATAAGATTCAATGGCCAATAAAACATAAAAGTGTCCATGTGATACCCTGGGCCAAGAGGAAATAAGATCAGCTAAGTTTGTGTATGATATATTACAGGAATCTCATTACTATCTTTGTATCTTATATGAACCATGTTAAGCCGTTTTGCTTCAAGCACAGCATGTTACAAGGCCATGCCAATTCTGTTTATTATTCCAGGTTTAGCATTAGCGTGTTTTGTGAATACCTCCACATAATATATTATTCTCAATCTAATAGCAAATATTCCTGAATTCTACATTAATTATGTCATTTCCCACCTCTAACCTTCATTTTTCAATTAGCCACAACTATATCATGCTAACTACTGGTAGATGCTTTTTTTCTTCTTCAAAGGCATATCAAAGAAAGAAAATTGTTGAAATTGATTTAAATTGTATCTAGAGTTGCCAGGACTTTGCCTAGATATGTTGCCTCGCTTGCAGTGTAAACCACTGATCTGAAAGTAAATCTGTGCACTTCTAGACCTTACGGGCAAATCATCCATTTTACCATGAAGTGAAGCCACTTTCTTTTAAAATAAATACATGAGCTTTTCCCCTTTAGGAAGAACAAATGCCTGAATTCACTTGTGGAAAAAAAGAAAATGATATTTGTACAAGTGAGCATAAAAATGGAGAATATTAGTACTAAACAACCTGATTTTCTGCATGTATGTGATTTCTTTGTATAGTTGGGACTTTTACGTATGTCCTTGGGCTCTGGGTGTGGCATTTCAGCCTCCTAGGACTGACAATAGGAACAACAGTAGAGATTCTTCTAAATTGAAAGGCAGAGATGATGTGACATTGTTGTAATCCTCAGTCAATGTGCTCAGATTTCAACCTTTGGTGCTACAGGATTTGCTCAGGAATTCATTTAAAATTAGAAGCAAGTTAATCTAAGGATATTTTTAAAAAAGATTTCCCACTTTCAGTACCACACACAGAGACACACACACCTATATGTAATTTTCGCATGACACCCCTATGCCACCATCATTTTTTGAGACTCTAGTCAACACTTCTTCCAGTCTATAGATGGCCATTGGCTGAGCCTAGAGGTCTGAATGCCTGCCAAACCATTTGCCCCCAATTTTGTCTGTTCATCCTATAAGATCTAACAGTGATTCTGTCTATTGAATGGTGTCACCTTATGAGACTCCCTATGAGATTCCAGAAGTGTGCTTGCTCTGTCACCTCATCTGTCCCCTAGAACAGTTTTCCTGACAAGATTCATGTAATTCTGATTCCATTGTTCTTCAAGAGACCCTTAACGATTTGGCTCTCTTGCTAGATAAGCTGGACCAGGATGTGGTATGACTCCAGCAGTGAGATTCTTTTGTCTTTTTAATTGTTGTGGCTCTTGGCCCTGAGCAGAGCCATTTTATCACTACCTAATAAATTGATTATATTGTTTTATCTCTCTGTAAACTACCCAGAATACTGGGTGGCAGTAGAATTTGAAATTACAAATATATAAGTGGAAAAATGCATTGGCGTCATATCACTTTTAAAATATGGATGGACTTTAAAGGTGGTGGATAAATCAAGCAATAAATGGCCCTCAGTAAGCCCCATTGAACTGAATATCAACTGCAGCAGAATAAGAAGTAATTCTGAGGTGAACTGGACCAAAATTATTGGAATGAGTTCTAGGTAATATATTAGGGTTTCTGTATTCAAGAACTTTGCTGTTGTTTTTAACTTATACAAGGGTACAAAAGAAACTCAAATATCAATTAATAAATCCATCTAGTGATGTTAATGAAAAGATGGGTTTTCTGGTTAGGTTTTTAAAATTCTATTTTATTCTAAATATTGTCATTGTTCCTTTTATATGTGTGTACTAATTATTACAGTAATATGTAATTTTTATTGTTGCCTTTTTTTGTTTTCATGGTTTACATAATTAATTCATAGAAAATCATTATGTAAATAATAATGTTCATCTTTCTTCTAAGGACAAGGTTCTCTTTTGGCTCTATAAATTTGTGAGACTGGTCAGGACATCACCTTGTTCTCTTAGGTACGATGCTGTTTTTTTTATCCTCTAACAGTTATGTAATCAGATGTTATATGATGAGATCTTATATGGGTGAGCTAATAGTTAATATAATGATATTCAAACAGTACCAACTTCAATATCATCTAAATTAGTAATGGATAATACATTCAGTAAATAAAGAAAATGAATCCAGTATCCAAAATCTGACACAGAGCTCATTTTTCCAGTCTAATAAATGCCGTTGGCTAGTGCTTTCCCATTCTGCATAAATTAGAATTTTATTATCGATCTCTGTTCTAAATCCGATCAAATCAGTTGAACTTATCCTAAAGCCGCAGGTCTGCTTTTGGCATTTGGGTGTCCTAAACACCTGCCAGCTGTTTGTCTGCTGAATTGAGGACATCATGTTTTCAATTTCCTTCAATAAAGCTATGAATCTGGCAATTTGCTGGGCCGCTTCAGCTAAACAGAAAGGACAATTTGAGAAAGATCATAGTTCAGGCTCAGTCAGTTGGAAACGATTGAAAACCAAGAACTGGCCGCTATGTTGCCCCCCCCCCCTTCCCTGCAGTGTGCTGTCACAGTTTGATTGACAAACTGACTTTTTTGAGGTGCCCATGCCCATTTCAGTCAGAGTTTATTGAAGGTGATTTTGATCTTCTCCATGAGGCCACAGCAGTGGCCGTGCCATCTGTCACCTTGATTGCATCGTGGATTCTCTGGAGAGAATGCTATGGCTCCTGATCATTTGCAGATTGTGAGGCTTTCGCCTCCATAAGGACCACATGCACAGAGCCAGATGGTGAACATACACGCTTATTATAAGTCTTTATCTCTGTGCAGGAAGGAAAGGAACCATTAGATCTCCCTCAGGAACTCCGCTACCATCATGCTTCTCTTCGACAAATACAGTCTTCTTCAGCTGTCATCAACCTACCTCAGAAAATTAAACCACCACAACAACAATTCCATCAGCTGAAGCAAGAGAGTAGCAAACCGCTCACACAAAGCTGTTATACCACCTTACCCACGCACACACATATGTGTATAAACACACTTCATGTTCTTCTTCCTGACTGTCAGCTCAAGGTAGAAGCAAGTTTGTTTGTAAATAGATAGCTTTAACACAGGCTTCTATTAAATGTAAAACTAGGTTTTGGGGAAGACATTCTATTTATTAAATTCGATGCTAATCAAAAGCCTTTTTTTCTTTACACAAATTGCTGTTACATTCAATATAAGAAATGTGGAGAGGAAAACTTTTAGTTTGTGCCAAATAAAAGGCTCTTCTCCCCTGGCAGTATATGTAAAACATGGCAAATTATATGAGGGAAGAGTGTTTCTTTGCTAGTAATGAAAACAGAGTACAGTCGTGAAGGAGAGCTGCTGCAAGCTTATCCTCATGTCTCAAACAAGGAATAGAAGCAGGATTATTTGTCTATAGAAGGATTATTATTTGGGGGCAGAATTTGTTTTTGCAAGTCTTGGTAATGAATTGACTTATTGCATCTCAATCTGCCCTGGCAAAATTCCACCTCTGTTACACTCTATTGTGGGGTTGAAAGGAGGACAGAAAGTCACAAATGTATTTTCTTCTTTCTGTGAGCACACAAATATGTAGCTTAAAAAATTATTGTTGCAAAGCACAATCCTTTACAAATAATAATGAACTAGATTTAGCAAGAAAAAATGATTGCAATTGGTTGTAGCTTCTATATATGTTCTTGTCAAATTCAATATTACGGTCTTCCTGCTGCACCCGAACTGATGCCAAACAAATATATATTAATTCCTAACTTGTATTAAATCCTAATCTGCAAATAAGTGCATACTATTGTGCTCATTGTTATTACATCTTAGCTCCCCAAACCACCCTCCTTTCAAAAAGGAGCTGATAAAAAAATTCAGTATGTGCATGTGAGGGCTTTGCCAAGCCTGGAATGTCTTTCAGGGTAGAAGTCTGGCCTTCATCCAATTTCAAGCATCTTCTCTAAAACACATTGCAGTTATTATTTTTCTCCTTATTTATCAAATATGGCTCTTTCTTAAAACTGGCTAAGAGAAGATTCTTCCTGCTTATGAATATCTGTAAATAATGATCAGAATAATCTCAAATTTGGATATCAAGTTCAGGGAGCAAAGAAAAATACAAATGCATTATTTCCAGCAGGAAGTCTATTTAATTTTTCTTTTCACCGTATTTCCTTGTAGTCTAACTAAAATGGCAACCTGCTATTTACCAAGAGTTAACATTAATGCAGGAGTCTGTGACTTTCACTAATGGCTATGTTAGAGCCACATTTATTACTCTTAATCCATGTAATTCATGTATTAAATTAAATTAATTAAAGTTAAATGTAGATTTTGTTTTAATTAATTTAAGTTTAAGTGTTAATATATATATAGTAATCTCTCAATTAATCCTCATGTTTAAAATAAATTAAGCATGTGTTTTTTAAAAAGAAATAAATTTTATCCTTAAGCTCCCTTGTATACACACATAATTCTCATGTCCAGAGGATAAAGCAGAACAAATCAAAGAAAGAAAAGCATGCTATTATGTTGCTAGAGATGAATAAAATCTATGGGGAATACAGGGTAGGAGGGGGGAGATGTGAAATCTCCCAAGAACTGTATTTAAACCATACCAAAATATATTCTATACTAAGAACTAGTATTCTCCTAAAAGGAATTTGAAAACATGATATAACATTAAACAATATAATTTATGGTGTTCATTCACCTTAAATTACTTACTTTACTTAGTATGATTTATATGCTATTCTAATCAAAATTAACCCTGAGGGACTATGCCTCTCAATACAGTAATTTAGAACCCCAGATAAAAATTTTCATTTCATTCTAGCCATTGTCTGTCCACTGCAGAATGAAGGCCTCTTCATTCAAAATTACAATACAATATATAACAGTAATACCATATTGTTATAGATAAACCTCAGCAATCACATAATTCCACTTCTTCAGCAGCAATTAAGAAACAGCCACAGAGAAGGCTTGATGATTGCATATCTAAACATTAGAACCTTCTTTTTTGGGTTCACCAGATGTCCAAAACCTGAATTACTCCACAACGCTTTTGGGAAACACACAATGCCTGTGATAATGATGTAAAATGGAAAAACTGTGTTTTATCATTAGTACTCAAAGTGCTGCTTCCTGAATCAGAGATAGCTTCCAAATAGTCACCAAAAGAAACCATATGTAGTATATATATACAATAATCCAATGGAAAGATAATGAGCCACTATTTATGAAGTTCTCAATCCAGGAATTGCTGCAACTGGATCGTAATATGGAAAAGTAATCTTGATCATAGTCTCTTCCTATTCTTCAGAAGAAACTATGAGTTCAAGAAGACTCTCAGGTTGCAGGGAGCCTTCTGCAATGGGGTGTGCAGTTGTACTGAATTTGAATGGCTTCCACAGTGATAGATACTCTGTCTTGCTATTTTCCTTAACCAGACCCAAGCAGTCTTCAAGTACTTTGACAGCATCTGTTCAGTTCACAGTGAAAACATTCAATTGAGATTTATCAGCTTATTGATGATACCTTATCCCATGTGATGGATGACAAATACAATGGCTTCATGTACTTATTAAACAAGAGAGAAGAGAAGGTGCAGCACCACTAAGAGCCTGATGGTTCACTCCCTTCCCAGGAACTGTCCATTCAGGAAGAACTGAATAACATGGCCTCCTCCATTCCTCACGGATAACCCTGGCTGAAATATCCATCAGAATTGGAAGAATCATACTTTCCTTATTCAAATACCATTATATGTTATCCACAAGAGACGCAAGGTTCTAACTTGGAAGTTTCAAGTCTATTCCATGGACTAACACTCAAGTAATGCTTCTCTAAAACCTCTTTCTCAATTTACCAATCATATTTTCTTTCCCCCATGCATCCACATTAGCTATTCATCAAAAGGACCAATCAGTATGCAGTAGCATGAACTTCAATGACATGTCCTTGATGATATCATTTAACCCATTCCACACACATAACAGATAAGGCATTCTGCCAAGAAGAGCACAGTGCCAATTCAAGAACAACCAATGCCATAGCTCAGGTTATATATAATGAATAATGCATTTCAATACTGTCCTTTGGCAGCGGGTTGAATCTCCTGATTATCCTAAACAGATGGCAGCAGAACAGTGCTTTCGCTAGGAAAACATCCAGTACCATACAGAGAAAGGAGGAGCATAATTACAGCCAGAATAGCCAAGCTGCTTATATAGAATAACCCAGAATCTGAAAAAAGCTTGCATGCAGAATCCATGTTTCCAAAGTAAAGGATCAAGTTCACTGGGAGACCAAGGTTTGCCTTAAATTATCTAATACAGGAAAAAAGAAAACTTGCTATTTGGCAATAATAATGGATGGAAGATGACAGATAGCAGAAATAGATCCTACAAGTCTTCATCCACTGTGGCTTCATTCAAACCTGTCTATATCAACTCCTCCTATTTTGCTTTATCTCATTTTGATATATCTTGCTTTTGCATGTAAATATGTTGGCTATTTTTTCGTCATCAAATCTAACCATTCTCCTTTATTTCATGATGTTCTTCTCTGTATTGATCACATTTAGCAGTAACTAACAAGTTCTGGAGAGGAGTCACCTCACCAAAGACAGCATCTATACTAAGGTTAGGCAACTGGAAGTTTTGGATTTCAGCCTCAGCCACCAAGAGTAACAGCAAAGGACTTTGGGAATTGCAATTAAAAATATCTTCAGATCACTTAAGTGATCTTCACCAGTTATGAATTCTAGATCTCACAGAGCTACATATTTATAGTTCTTCTTATTGTGCATCCCTTTCTAACCCTCCTTAGAACATGGAGGTATTACCCTATCAGTGAGAAAGTCAGTTGTAAAAGGAGCCTGGACAATGCAGATATCTATTAATCTGTTGTTTTTTTTGGTGTTCATAGAATCTGTTCTTCCCATTATTGGTCTGCTACATTAGCATCATTATATTAAATTAAAATCAAATGCTGTTTTGAGCAAGTCATAATTACATTTTCCTTTGCCAAATCTGTTCTGCATTGAGGAATGTTCTAATGCAAATATTTAGAGGGAGAATGTTTGCCTTTCTAAACAGCTGTGTCACACTCCTGATTTAAGGCACTTCCATAGAAAAACCAACTCCAGGCCTCAGTGCTTCCTAAGCATCATATGATTTCTGATTCAGCTTTGGTATTTTTCAAACATAGTAGCAATCTTTTCTTTCCAATGCTCTACTGAATGAGTGGGTGGGGGTTTTTCCCCCTATTTTCAAAATCTGCCACCTCATCTTAGCTCCTAGGTTTATCCACCTTAAGCAAATCTTTCAAGAAGAAAAGTAGCTTGAATATCCTACATTTCCCCAAGTTTAGTCATTTTTGCCCAGCAATAGCTATATTACACAGCATGAAGGAAGGGGCATGGATATTAGTTAGTGCCAGCACCTACTTAATTTTTATAGGGATGAAACAATTAAGGTATGGCATGGATGTATGGCAACTCTGGGGAGGGCACTGGTTTTGTTTCCCTTTTTCTAGTAATTCCAAGGTCATTTTCAAGCTCTTCTTTGAGGAACTCGGGTCTGGGGTACTTGCAGGAGCGCCTCCTACCAGCATCGAGGTCCAATTGCTTGGTACACTCCCACAGGCAGGCCCTCCTGGGGGTGCCGTCAGCCAGACAGTGTCGGTTGGCGGTCCCCTGGGGGAGGGCCTTCTCTGTAGGGGTGCCCACCCTTTGGAATCAGCTACCTCTAGAGCTGCGTTTGGCCCCGGACATGCTCTCCTTCCGCCGTGATCTCAAGACTTGGCTGTTTGTACAGGCTGGCCTGGACTGAGCAGGGTTGGGAATTTTAATTTAAGGGTATTTTAATTAGATTTTATAATTGGATTAGATAATTTGATAAAGGTGTATTTATTGTTTATATATTTCTGTGTAAGCCGCCCCTCAGAGATGGGGCGGCATATAAATCCAATTAAATAAATAAATAATAAATAAACTGTCTAGTGAAAATACTCAGTATGGGAATTCCCTCATATTATAATCTTGCAATCAACAATTTTAAGTCATTTTCATACAACTATACAATTATAATGTAAGTCATTTTTACATAATACTAAGTATCCCCCAATGTAACTTTAGGCTTAAGTAAAGAACCGAAGAGCCAGTTTGGTGTGATTGTTAAAGCATTAGGCTATAAACCCAAAGAATGTGAGTTGTAGTCACCCTTAGGCACAGAGCCAGCTGTGGGATCTTGATTATGAAAACTTTTCTCTCAATGTCTAAGAAACAATGGCAAACCACTTTGGGAAAACCTTGCCAAGAAAACGGCAGGGACTTGATCAGAGACAATGGAAGGAGGGGAAAAAAAGAGCTATGAATTTCTGCCCATTAAATTCTCTATTTTATTTGAAGTAGAGAAAACGAGGGTGCTAGTCATAATTATTTGCTTATGTGCCGGAAAGGTAAGAGAATATCTTCCATAGGATCCAAGAGAAACACATAAGATTTTTTAAAATTCTAACTGCATATCTTTTGTTTAACAAAGAAATAAGATATTCATGTTTAGATACCATAAATGCATACTATTTTATTGCCGTACATCTTCAATATTAAAACTGTCAAATGTTTACAAACACTTGTAAACATGTAAGCACAGTTTTAAATATTAATCCTTCTGGAATCAAGTTGGATTAAAAAGTGCTTATTTTCAGATCAAGCGTTTCAGAAATACAGATTTTGAAAGGAAATGGTTTAGAAAGGGGTAGTCTTAGAAGTATATAGACAGATGTATGCAGACACAAATATATATGTAGATTTACGCATATATTTACGAAAATCTATATGTAGATTTTCCTGCAATTTAAAAAAAAAACTACAACCAAATACAAAACAAGTGCTGATAAGTAAATCCAGAATGTAACAGTGTGCTTCTGACTAAGGGGATCCTAGAACTACAGTTCAATAGGTCGTATTGGAATATTTGGATGATTTTTATTAAAACAAAGAACAAAGTTATATCAAAATGCAGACAAGTTAAAAAATAAAGTGTAACGTCTGGTAAAATTTCATGAATAAAACAAGATGCAAAATATTGAATACAGTTGCACTACACTGTATTTCCCTTTTGTTTGTTCTCCTGCCCTTTCCAAAACAACATAGTTTTGTATGTTGTTTGTATGTACAAACAACAGTTTGTATGGCAAAAGTCTAACGACTCAGCAATTCATATGACATATTGTAATTCTAGCCCTTCTTTATATTA
>CM019150.1:182888154-182976232 GCA_009733165.1 Naja naja
ACATGGTTTAGAATCATATCATTTCACGCACACTGATAGTGTGGTTGAATATCAGGGCCTTTTTCTACCTAGTGTGATCTCAGTCCCATGAGCCAAAGTCTAGTTGTCAGGGGACTTGTTGTAAGTAATGGTCATTTGTGTTTCATAATTATCTTGAATAAACACAATTAGTTCCACATTCTGCTGTTTTCTTCCTAAGGCATCTGTAAACATTCTGTACTATCCTTGCAAACAGCTTTTGGCAATCATTAGGGGGAAAAAACCAAAGCAGAATTATTCTCTATGGATCCTTTTAATTTATTCCAAGGAATGTGCCCAGAGGAATACTGAGATCCACTATAGGAAAAAATAGTGATGGATTATTTTACTATATTTGTATGCTGTAACTTGAATGTAGCTAAAGAAAAAAAATAACAAAAAAGGACAGATATTATAATTATAGTCAATTCTTTGGATCATTTCCCATTCCATTATAAATATCTTAAATATTATAGATTTAGTTTCAGCATGATTTTATACAAATATAATAACCATATAATAAAGTTAGCAGGACCTGACCTGACCTCATAGAAATGTGTAAAGAAAATAACTGAATTCTGGGCAGGTATTAAGACCTAATAATAAAGCAGTACTTTTTCTTCCTGTTTTAAGATGAATAAGTGAACAGAGATCTCATTTTTAGTCTTTCAATATTGCTTCCCTATGGCCAACTCTTTAATGAAGTAAAAAAAGAGAATGAATCTAAAAACATCCTCCTAACAGCAGAAATAAGCCAAAAATAAAGATGATGTATTGATATATATGATAGATAGATAGATAGATAGATAGATAGATAGATAGATAGATAGATAGATATAGACAGACAGATAATGGATGGACTGATAGATAATTGGATGGATGGATAGAGAGAGAGAGATATGATAGATAACTAGATATCTATAACACAGTACAATCTTAATATTTATTAAAAAGAGAAGAAAAGTTATGGCAACTTTTGTCCTACAGTTGGATGATCACATCTGAAACAAACTTTTGGAGGCACATTGCTGAATATTGCCAATTTAACAAGCTGTTCTGTGCTGCAAGGGACATATTTATGGACATACTTTCAACAAGACATACCTAGTGTGACCAAGCTGTGCTGTAGTAAAGAGCAGAAACTATTAGAAAAATAGAGGTTTTTTTACATAAATGATTTCACACATAGAAATTATTAAGTTCAGATCCACTGAGCAAAAAACACTCAGTGATAAGACAGATTTGTCATAAGCAAGAAGCTATTATATGGAATAGAACAAGCAAAGTGGAGCACATTATTCCACTGTTAACCCATGTGGTGGTGTCAATAGTTCTTAATTGATTCTAAGGAGCCTGTTGTCTCTAAATTTATTAATTTTCATGCTGATATTTTAAATAAGATTTTTAATTTTTTTCAAGGGCTGACAGCAATGAACACACTATAAATATATTGATTACAAGAGAAAAAGTATGCAGAGAGGGAAGATATTAAAACCTATAGTCATCTTCAAACATTAGTTGATTTTGCAATAAGCAAAATCATTTCGATTGATTTAAAGTATCTAAGTTATTTCCAAAACAAGCACTTTGGGAAAATGGTGTTACTAGTATGTTTCTGTGCATAGTTCAAAGAATGTTAGGTTTGATTTGTATAAAGTCAGACTAATGGAGATGCTGCATCTTCTGTAGTACCTTGGAACCACTTTGGGCATGAATCCACCAGGGCCTTTTAACAGCCATTTTCTATCTCCAGATGCCCCTGACAAGGGACGCCAGTTTTCTGAAATCTGTTGTCTCACACCAGCTGGGAAGAAAATTTTTCAGATTTGATTTTTCAGCAGAGTCACTTTTTTAAATGGATTTTAGATAGCCAGGAATGTTATCTACTATTGTTGTGCTTGTAGTTAATTTATATTTGTTTTAGTTACAATTTTTGCATCATACATAATTATGTATGTTATTACCTTCTCAAGCTTAGTTTTTACTGGAAAGGTGAGTTATGAATTTGATCCAGATCCTCTCTGGATTTTGAGTCTTGAGAAGAGCAGAGCAGACTTTATATTCTCAACCTATTTGTTCTGTGCAAAAGTCTATTTGTCACCATCCATTATGTATACAAAAACCAGCATGTAACATGATGTTTTTCTATCTGCTGCCACCCAGATTTATGGGGTAATAATTTCCAGAATTCCTAGTCACTATAGCCAAATATAGTTTAAGGCAAGTGACAAGCGCAACTAACACATTTCCTCCCCAAGCTGTATCCAAATAGGATTTAATCCCTGACAAAGTATATTAACTGTGCTGTTATATTATAGAATAGCATCACTACCTATCTGAGAGCTGTATTTATTTGTAAAGTTTAACAAACTGAGAGATTAAAGAAATACATTATTACTTAAAAGTAGTCCTCAACTAATGATGATTCATTTAACGACTGTTCATAGTTACAATAACACTGAAAAAGTGACTTATGATCAATCTCCACACTTATGACCATTGCAGTGTCCCAATAATCATGTGATCTTGGCATCTGTTGCACATCTGTGACTGTCACTGTGTTCCCCAGTACATGATCACCATTTTCAACCTTGACAAGCAAAGTGAGTGAGGAAGCCAGCAGGGAAGGTTGGAAATTGAGATCACTTAATATCTCACTTAATAACTATGTAATAACTTAATAACGTGATATCTCACTTAATAACTATGGTGATTTTCTTAACAACCATGGGAAAAAAGGTCATAAAATTGGGTGTGGTCATGTGATGCTTCACTTAACAATCACACTGCTTAATAACAAATTTTCTCATCCTTCTTTATTCATTATTTATTGATTTTTGATAAATCACTCAAGTCGGTGAACAAAAATAATACTCCTTCCTCCCCCTATGTACTCCATAACTACCACCCTGTGAGATGAGTTGGACTGGTCCAAAGTACACTTAACTGGGTTTCATGCCTAAGGTGGGACTAGAATTCACAGTCTCCTAGTTGCTAGCGTCGTGCCTTAACCACTAGCCCAAACTGTCCTGGTCATAAGTCCAGGCTACCTGAATATACCTTAATACTCTAAGTAGTAGAACATTAGAAAGGGTTTTTCAGAAGTGACAAACGAAAAGGATGGTTGCAACCACAGGTACTAGTCAAATCCATGGAGCAGGAGTGCATATTTAGTTGGCTATGGATGCTACCTATACACAGTCAGAGCTGACATTTAACAACAGTCGAGTCCAGAGTAACATTATAATACAACAAACTGAAGCCAGAGACTTTGTGTTCTCTGCAACACTGACTTTATCTTGTCCTCATGGCTGTTGCTTCCATTTTATTTCAGCAAAGTCTTTTAAACAGATAGAGCAGCTTGTTTCCTTGACAGCACAGAATGAACTATTTTGGTTTTCTTTGATCTGTGTCTGTTCAGCATACTGTATCCATAGAAATAGCTTCTGTCCCAAGACTACAAGCATGTTGTATTATGTATGCCTAAAATAGTGTGTTAATACTGCATTAAGTTGGCACTGTTCACAGCCTGGAAAGTCATGAAAAGAAACTTTGAAGATCCTCAAAGCCTTGTTGTAGAGTTTATGTGTCTCTTGCCTGATTATTCCATTAACCATCAATGCCATAATCTTAAAAAAATAAAAATCGCAGATGCTACAAAGCTTGCTCTTATTTTAAAAGTTTGTGCATGCTTTAAAATATACATTAACAATGAATACATTGTTACAGATTGTATTCAAGTATAATCTTTTACATGTTTGTTTTATGTGAACATGACAAACGAGGGATCGTTGGTGCTCTCTGAACTTGGATATTTTCTTGCAGATGTTTTGTTACCCAAATTAAATAATATCAACAGGGCTAACATGACAAAATATTTATGATTGATGACTGATGGCCAACAGATTTTCCACATAGTGAATGAGATACAATTCAGATGCAAAATGCATCTGGGGAAATGAGTAGTGAATATGAAACAATAAATATATTAATTTTTGACATCCCCTAAATGCCCTTTACTGTTTCTGTTGCTAAATACAAATGTCCCTACTCTTCTAAGTAACAGATAGATAGATATTGAACATCTGTCAGAATGATATTGTTTTCAAATTTAGAAAATTCAACTTTTCAATTGTAACTTCAAGTATTTTTTTTTCTCTTTAAAGCAAATAGCAATTTTGAAACAAATTTTGCTTCATTTTTAAAATCTTCTGATATTTTATAATATGTTGGAGCCTAAAGTCTTCTATGTGCACATAAGAATATTCTTGAGAACAGAAATCTAACCAGAGCGAGGTTGATTGAAGCAAATTTTATAATTTATTATAACAGAAATAAGATGAGCAAATTCTAGCTAATGCATTCTGTAAAGAGAAGCATTAAAAAGCATTTGTTCTCTAAAACTATGACTGAAGAAGAAAGGCAGAAATAAGTAATCTCAGATTACCAATTACAATTACACATTCACTACTCTAAGAGAACAGAAAGTACATTCTCAACTCTCTATTTAGACCCTATTCCTCCCCAGCCACCCTCATCCCTGGCAGTAGATCATGAGTTACTGAAGAGCCAGGTGGCATTAGATTTGAACCAATAACATCCGTTCCCAATGGTTCATGCAGCAGCAATCCACAACTTTTTTTTTTTTTGGTCACCACATTACAAAAAAGATAGTGAGATTTTGGAAAAAGTACAGAGAAGAGCAATTAAGATGATTAAAGGTCTGAGACTAAAACATATGAAGAACTGTTGCAGGATTTAGGGTTGGCTAGTCTAGAGAAAAAAAGAACTAGAGGGCACAGGATAGCAGTATACCAATACTTGAGAGGCTGCCACAAAGAGGAAGAGGTCAACTTATTTTCCAAAGCACCAGAGGGCAGGACAAGAAACAGTGGATAGAAACTAATCAAGGAGAGAAGCAACCTGAAATTAAGGAGAAACTTCCTAACAGTGAGGACAACAACTTGCCTTCAGAAGTTGTGAGTGCTGGAGGCTTTTAAGAGGAGACTGGACAGTCACTTGTCTGAAATGGTACAGGGTAAACAGACTAAAAGACATCCAAGGTTCCTTCTACTTTTATTCTGATTGATTGGTTGATTGATTACTGAAGTGTTGATTGATTACTGAAGTGTTGATGCCTTTGTGCTTTGTTTTGGGTATAATTTTCTACACGGGAGAGTTAAATGTATTTTTGATTGTCTTCAAATAGGATTATTGGCTAGGGTTCATCTGTTACAAAATCCATTAAAAATGTATGTAGACACACAGTCTTTTGTCATCACTTGCTCTTTGCATGCTCTTTTTCAATAGCTGATAGGGTCACAACGGTCTGAGTTTTGTTTGCCCAACTGGTCATTCCATTCCTGCATTATAACAGCTACTCCATTTGTAAAGTTACTGTTTGTCCTGTCTTATGTCCATGCACATTGCCACTGTAGGAATGCTGCTGGCTAGCAGTCTATAATCTCAATGTGCAGATCCTTTTGGTATCTGCATATTCCCTTTATTTGATGTATTCATCTTCCTATATTTTCTAACTGAAGTCTGTTTTATAAAATAGTTTTCATACATTGGCTTTGTCAATTTTAATTAGTTGGTTTTAATTAAATAATTAGCCATAGGAATTATGAATAACTTTGGTTAAAGAGATAACTTCCATCTTTTTCTATCTGGATGTCATAGTAGCAGGAGATGCTTCTCAGTTCTTTCCTCTCTATTTCCTTGTTGAGGGTTTTCTTGGTTTTTCTTGGCTATCTGTCTTGTCCTGGTCACAGAGGGGTAAATCACTAATACAGGCACACATTGATACAAATACACATATATCAATCCTCATGTCTGTATGTGTAGTAAAGACAAGGATGAGATTTACCTTGCAAGAAACTTTGCTTGATAAACATATAGTTTGGTTTTGATTCTAGGGTATAGGTCATAAAATCTCTTGAATCAAACCATGCTTGATTATTCAAATCTAGTAGTCTGCTACATGCATCTTATTACTGCTATGCTGACTAATGTCCTTATAGAAGTATTGCTCCTTCTTGGAAATGCATGACAGTCTTTGTGGTAGAATCTGTCCCTGACCTCTTGGAACATTTGGGCTAAGATTCCTCTTTTTCTGGTTCTGTTCAACTTCCAAATAAACAAGTAAAGAACTCCTTCAAAACCTGTGATCTCTACTCATTGTTTTCCTAGCCATTTGGAACAAAATCTGATACTCTAGGATTTCTGTCTTCCCCTCTTTTATCAAAATAAACAATCCTGCATGCTTTAGTTCTGTGACAAGCTCTAGGATACTGTATTCTTATAGTATCTAGTGAGTATCTAGTTATTGCTTCTTCCTCACATCTGCATTTTAGTTGGTTCTCTTTTCACTTGACACAAATGCATATACTTTATTTTTATACAGTTGATCTCTTTCACTGAACAAGTAGCAAAATGTTTATCTGATATAATTATCTATGGATATGAAGATATGTTTGCTTTCACTCAATGTTGTGACATGCATTGGCCAACAAATGTCACAGAACAGAATCTAGATTCCTCTTTGTCTCCTTTTCTCTTCATATGCATTGGCATATTGTTTTTGATGTTAATATAACTTGAATACCTGGGCTTGTGCATTTATAATTGTGCATGGCCATAATTTTAATTTCTTATTTAAAACTTCCAATTTACAAACAGCTTCTGAGACTCTGTGTCCCATTCACTATTGCCATTTGGTTACACAATTTTTGTGGTTGCAATTCTTTACTACCCTTGCTTTCTCTTTTACACAGTTTAATTCAGATAGTCTAATTTTCTGGATAAAGTACTTCATAAGTAATATTCCATTCTCGGTCACATAACAATTATTATCTTTAAATTTTACATCATATCCTTTATGTGTTATATGGTTTATAGACAGTAGACTTGACTCCAGATCTAGGCTTATAGCCCTGTTGGAGACTGAAATATTTTATCTCTACATATCAGTTTCCTGAGAGTTGGAATCTAATCTGAGCAAGGATTAGTGAGGCAGATTTTATAACTATAACACAGGAGAACTTATTTACAGTAGGTATATCATGGGGGTATGTAAACTCTTCAACCTACTGGCAGAAGAATTCAAAACCAAAATAAATTCATGAACACCAAGAACAACAGTTCAGCTCTATTCTATTTCCTGCCAGACAGCCAGTGTACTATTGAACTTAAGATGTTGGGCTTGGATCAATTGTTCAAGTGATCATTTAAATTAAACAGTTTAACCTAACCTTTCAACCCAGCCTAGCTTTCTACTTCTACAGCTTTTCAGGCCAGGCAATGATTTAATGATATCTTGTAATGATATTTGAGAATGGGACTAACCTTAGGAAGCAGGAGGGACAGCCTCAGACTGGACAAACAATTATAAAACATATCTCAGCCCACAGAAAGGGAATAAAGTAGAAAATATTTTAGAAGTGACTCTTCCTAGTTGTCAAGAGAATAAAAGGAAAGGAAGGAGGAAACTTAACAAGATTCTGTTAATGTAACCATATAATAAAGATAGAACTAGTACTTTTGGTGTGCTTCTTCTCTGGACTACCTTGCAGGTCTAGCAAATATTAATATAAAAAGTCAACTGTAAAGCAGGCCAACTATTTCTATTACAATGTAAAAGATTATAGATAAATGATAGACAAATGACAGAAAGACAGATAGATTATATAGATTGATATTTATTTGCTATAAAAGAAGCTCTGCCTGTTCCAAAGTGAATCAATAAACAAAATCAATAAAGTACCTTTCTACATCCTTTGGTGGAGAAGGGAAGAGGAATATGGCTATCAGAAAAAATTTTTTACTGTACATGTCAGCATTATTCATTTTTTTTCCAAATGGGCTTTCTTGTAATTGCTTTGCTCACTTTGCATCAAGCATCCTTATGTACAAGGCATGTGCATTCCAGTTCTAATGTGCTAAAGTGAGGACAAGCCATGGAGAGCCCTGCCTTTACCACTGTCCTTTGCTTTTCTTGATTCCATGGCCTGAGGCAATGGTTTACATTTTTAGGACAACAGCCGGCTATCTGCAAGCAGCAGAGCACTCGTCAGGCTTCATTACGGCACACAAAATGACACAAGTGAGCCTGTGGTCACAACTGTGCTTATGGTACACTGAAAAGCCATTATATCTCATTGTAACCACCACAACAAAATCCCCATATTTAACTTATTTATACAAAATACAATAAAAAGCAACAGTGAACAAGTGTTTGGGTTCTAATGAGGGCTTCAATCAAGGCAGCTATAAATTTTATAAGACGTGATTCTCTTTTTCTTATGCCCATAATTTGTCTCTCCTAAACTCATATAGTACAATAGCAGAATTTGACAGCTAAACAAACAGCCTTTTTTCTAGATTAATAACTTGGAGAGCATAATTTGTATCAAATGACTTGTTTAGAAGTAACAAAGTAAATTGCTTGGGTACGATTGTATATTAAGACAGTGAATTTATAATTAAAACATCTTTCCTTTCTTTATAATAAGTTGACATTGTTGTATGTCCAACGGGCATATCTTATTCTCGAGTTAACTCTAGTGGATATGGCTCAACTTTGTACTAAATTCCCTTTTACTGGAGAAATTCAAAGGCATACTAACATATTGAATATGCATTAGTATACCAGAATTGGTAATAGCAAAGTGGCAATATTGGCACAACATCTCAAACAGGATTAAATATTGTTTAGAATATGAGAGAAATCAGCTTCTCTTGTATTCAAAGGACAATCATACCGTCATTCACATAAACTGCAGCACCATGTTGGAACAGGAGAAAGCTGCATTTTGAACTCTACATACATATCATACTCATCTGATATTCATACTCTAGGACATATTGCTTGCAAAAGAATTCCAGGAATAATATTTCTTTGCAAGTAGACACTATGACTGATCAAGGCTATCCTATAGGCAGGTAACCTACTATCATCCATATCTATGGAGATTCTTGGTCACCCAGGTCATCGTTGTCCCAAAGGTGCTTTTTCAAGGGGCAACTGGACTTTCTGGTTTTTCTTCAAAGACATTTTGCTTCTCATCCAAGAAGCTTCTTCAGCTCAGAAGCTTGAAGAAAAGCACCTTTGGGACTACCATCATGCAATTACATATACACTGAAGTTCTTTTACAAATAAATTTGTTCCACCTGCAGAAGACCTAGGGTCCTGGGTCAGATCCAAAGTTTGACAGTGCAGAAATCAGGTATTGCCAGAAACATCAGGAAGACAAAAGCAGAGCAACCAGGGCTGAAACCCTTTGGTGGCTCAGGCTGTTAAATGCCTGCTCTTAAGATCCAGCTGTCTACAATTACTGTAGGCTCGAATCCCACCAGGCTCAAGGTTGACTCAGCCTTCCATCCTCTCAGGGTAGGTAAATTGAGGACCCAAGATTGTTGGGGACAATTAGCTGACCTTGTAAAAATGCCGTTTAGTAATAAGCAGGCATATACAATGGAATGAAGGCTATTGCTGAGTGCATTGGGTTGTGCTCCAAAAATTGTAAGCCGCCCTGAGTCTTCGGAGAAGGGCGGCATATAAATGTAATTAAAAAAAAAAACCGAAGGACGGGTTGAGGTCCAAAAAAAAGGAAAGAAAAAGAAGAGGACAAAGAAAGAAAAAATAAGGTTTGGATGGGAAAGCAAGAAACAAAAAGAGCAAAAGGGAGCAAATAGATAAATATTGAATCCAGTAAAGTAGATCTTGAATTTGTCAACTTTTTATTGCACATGCATTAAAAACCACATATTTATACAATTAAGGACAAGATTGTTAAGAACAAAGCAATGAGATCTGCCTCACAGAAGTCCTTTCCATTACTTCATAGCTTCACCCAGCTGTTCCACTGACTAGCACATATTGTGCATCCACAAAAGTCCTTTCGGCATATCCAAAACCCACCTGGAAGACTATGAAAAGATTCCTGTACCTTTGCAGAGGTGTCTTCTAAGCATTAGAAGCAAAAACCCCAGCAGTAACATAGCATTTCCCTTTTAGAGCTATGGAGTGAGTATATTGGTTTATAAAGGTTGCTTTGCATGAAACTTTACTGAAGTGAAGCAGCCCTTCAAAACTTTGCATAGTCCTAAGAATAATGATTTGTCTTTGATTTGCCTGTTCATACGTATCAAATCAAGCACTTTGAAACTTCATGGAACATGTTTTCAAAATTTCAAATGTCTCCACCCTTATATTTTGATAATTCATTTAAGGGCATACATGAAACATTTTATTTATTTATTTATATTTGAACTTGTATGCCGCCCCATCTCCGAAGACTCGGGGCGGCTCACAACTAAAAACATAGAACAATAAATATTTAAAAAGACATTAAACTAACAAGCCCAAATATAAGACACAACAAGACAATAAAATATATTAAAAAACCCATCCCTCCCCCCAAAGGAGGGTCACAGCCCGGGTTGGTCAAACAACCAAGTTTTTAATTCGCGGCGGAAGGTACGGAGATCAGGGGCCAGACGGAGCTCCAGAGGCATCCTGAATTAATAAATATATGTATATGATTCCTTCACTAAAGCATAGTACTTATCAATGCTTATCTCAGAAAATATATATTCCAAGAAGACACAATTGCAATAGCATTGCTACAATTTAGACTGCAAGTACTTTCTCATACAAATAAGCAAAGAAAGCAATTAATTTGGGACACACACACCCTTTTCTTTAGATGAAGAAAAATACAACACTGGGCAGATATTTTACATGAAGGCATCTATTTTTCTGTAAGAAATACCTGAGGGAACTTAGCCACATAAATTGTACGTACTTGTACCAAATGTTTCCAAAACCCCTGGGGTTACTGTTGATTAAGCAAAACCTGCCAAGTCTATCAACTATCTTTCTTAAAACCATAAACATAATAAATGTCTAAAAAGCAGTTACTGCATTACTAATTCAACAAAGCATTTTATATAATACTATATAATACATTATGAATAGAATACACAAGTCAGGAAAAAGATTTTGAAGACTTAAGCAACTGATCCAGCTGGTGAAAACATATTAAAGTATAATCATACTATTCTTTAAAACATGAATTACATTTAATCTTAGAATTACATTTAAAAGAATATTATTAGATTTTAGTCAAATCAGTGTTTCTTAGTTTGCCATCTGGAATGTTAAAAATGTCCTATCACACTGGCCTGTTAAGAAAGATGAGAACCAATGGTAGGATTCAAAATTTTTTACTACTGGTTCTGTGGACATGGCATGGCTTGGTGGGCGTGGCTTGGTGGGTATGGCAGGAGAAGGATGCTGTAAAATCTCCATTCCCGCCTCACTACTAGGAGAAGCTTACTGCAAATCCCATTCCCTCCCCACCCCACTAACCTGCTTTCCAGCTGTGTTGTCCTGTGCAGGGCACAAAAGAAGACCCAGCCAATCAGCTGGGACTCGGGAGGCAAAGAATAGATGAGGATGGGACCAGTCAGAGATTAACTACTCAAAATTTCTGCTACCGGTTCTCCAGAACTGGTCAGAACTGGCTGAATACCACCTCTGATGAGAACCAAAATTTCAATTGCTAAGCAAGACAGTTGATAGATGAGTTTTGTCCCATTTCACAACCTTTCTTTCCACCGTTGTAAGTGAAACACTGCAGTTCTTAAATTAGTAACATGATTTTTAAGTGAATCTGGCTTCCCCATCACCTTTTCTGTCACAAGGTTGCATGGAACACTGCAGCCATCATAATACATGCCAGTTGCCAAGCATCTGAACTTTGTTTACATGACCATGAAGATGCTGCAATGATCATAAGCGTGAAAAATGGTCATAAGTCTTCTTTTTTTGCATGCCATTTTGAATGGTCACTAAATGAATGGTTGTAAGACGAGAACTACTTGTATCTGGATTTCCTCCCTCTATTCACTTTTATCAAATTAGAAAAACTACCTACAAACACCTCTCTGATCTGATGATTTAAAAAAATAATCAATTTTCCTCACATCTTCACACAAGAAAATTAATTTTCCTTTCTTGAGAGAAGTGGATGTTATACCTAGACCTTGAATCTTTTGAAAACTCATGCAATAGAAATAATTGGACTTAGCTATGGAAATGGCGATTGAAGAATGTGAAGAAAGAACTTCAGAGAAGGAGGAGTTAGTTCAAGGAGAAGCCATCTTAAATAGACAATTAACACAAAGAACACCACAAAGAAGAGGGAAAAGAAGGAGGGTTAAAAATTCAAGAAGGTAACTAGAAAGGGGCATACTTGTGAAATTAGAAAAGGTGGAAAGAAACAACAGAAAAGGGGGAAGGAAGATACAAAGAGGGAGAGGATACTAACTGGAGGGAGAAAAGATATGAGAAAATAAAGGGGAAGAGAGGTAATGAGAAACAGGAAATAAAGAAATATGGAAATAAAGAAATCTGTTTATTCAGAAGACATAGAGGCAATGGTTAATGAATTAAAAAAAGAGGATTCCACAAGGGGATGAGGGGTAATAAGAATGTATTTGTAATTACAAAATATTTAGAAAATAGGGAAATATAGACTACTAAGAGGAGCGATGGACACTGATATTCTTTAGTAGGTGAATGCATATTTTTACTCATATTAAATAAATTGAAATACTTGAAATGAACTATGAGGATGTTTAAAAATGAAATTAATATCAGTCATCAGGACTAGTTAAATGGATTGTCTTTTTTTATTTTTGTTTTGAAATTATAAATAAATTCTATGAAATTAAAGGGGGAGATACAATGCGGAATCTGATGGAAAAGATATATAATGTTATGTGTTTTTTTAGGGAATGACTAGTATTATAACTAGTTAAAACAAATGTTTTGGGGAATTAAGGTGAGGGAATTAAGGTATACTTAAACCACAGAGGTGACACAATCAAATTATGTTTTTTCTCTTGTGTAAAAGCTTGTATTAATTTAGAACCTATGGAAAGAATATGCAATGAAACTGCAGATTTGACAGATAAAAGAATTAAAAGATAATACGTATGAAGATATGGGAATTATAGGAGATTTATGGAGAAAAGAGTATATTGGAAAAGGTAAAAATAAAAGTATGCATATTATTTTTATCTTTAAAAGAAATATTAATGTTTCAAAATATATTTGGAATAAATTGAAATGAACTGAGAGGATGTTTAGATTGAGACTAATATCAGAGACTAGGATTAATTTGTTTGTTCTTTTCTTCTGTAAAAGTTGGAATGGAAAAGGTAATAATAGAATTAAGTTAAAATTGGATAAGATAGGAAGTTGAATGTAAAAAATGAATATATAACCATTGTCATATTTGCATGTAAAAGTGGTGACTTGGAATTATGTTGCCACTGAAAAGAGCTTTTTTGTTTTGTATGTGAAAAACTGAATAAAACTTGTTTAAAAAAAGAAGAAGAAATAATTGGACTTACAAAGTTTCCTAAGAATTGAATGATTCTATTGAGGAAGAGCTTTCTCAGGCAATATTCTCTTCCTGGTTCCAAAAGAAGTAATTCTACTCCCTGAAACACCAATTTTTATTCTGTCATAGCCAAAAGTAGCCAGAGTTAGGTATATGCATATGCATGTTACACTGCAGTCCTTGTAATATTTAGTAGGTCCTATATTTATTGTCCTCTCTAAGCAGTTTACAGAGTCAGCATATTGCTCCAAACAATATGGGTCTTCATTTTACCAACCTCAGAAGGATGGAAGGCTGAGTCAACTTTGAGCCGGTCAAGATCGAAAGAATTGAACTCCTGGCAGTGAGCAGAGTTAGCCTGCAATACTGCATTCTAACACTGCAATACCACAGCTCTTACACCATAGTAGGTGTAGCTATAGGGTCTGGTTATCCATAGGATTCCATATCTCCAATCATTTTGGGCACAATGGATGTACTCCAGGTCCTCTCAGTTAAACCTTGTCCTCTTGTGGAACCAAAGAAATGTGCCTTCTCTGTCACTGCTTCTGTTTCCAGACCTTGGTTAGTATGTTGTAGAGGATATTTTTTATTGCTAAGGTTATTTATTTTGGGCTATCATATTTTGCTGTCATGTCTTTAACTGTTTTAATTGTGTATTTGAGTCTTATAAACCACCCAGATTCTTTTGGATTTAGTGGCCTTAATCAATTTGATTACTTGTGAAGGAATTGATAGGTGGGCAAATATGCCAAATCCCATTTGAACATCTGGCTGACTGTGCAATGAACCATAATAAAATAAACAATATAACCACTAATATCAGTAATAAAATAATGGGGAATATTTATTTATTTATTTGTTTATTTATTTATTTATTTATAGCTGCCCAATTCAACAAAATGACTCTGGATGGCTTACAATTATAAAATTATAAAACAATTAAAACAATTTTAAAAACATGAAAACAGTAAGGACATTCACAAAAAAATGCAAATAGCAGCCATGATGAATCAAGTAACAATAAAGTCAAGTAAGAGGGCCCTTAATACATTCTGAACCCCGGCCTAGGTACATAGTCAAGTTTTTAAAGCTTTGTAAAAAGGCAACAATAGGCAGAGGCTGCAACAGAAAAGGCCTGCTTAGCTGTAGTCATTTTTCTGCAAGACTATATAATCTGGCATGGGTCCCAGTTATTTAAGAAACAATTTTTCCCAAATGGGGTTGATCTGTTTCATCCACACCAGCACAAGGGAATGCTATAGTTCCTGTCAGACAAGGAATTCTGGCTGGTAGGGTACAGGAGAAGGGCCTTTTCTACGTGGCTCCCATCTTCTGGAACATTGTGCTCCCCAGTGAAATCCTCATCTGTCTTTTTGGCCTTCCAAAAGAGCCAAGTGGCCTGGGACCCCAATGGTGGTATGTCATTCTGGAAGTGGTTCATAAATTAGGATACAACCTTACCTCCTGCCTGTATGCATTTTGCTCCTCCCTTCCTTTCTTCTCAATTTCAACTCAATTATAGTGTTAATATTTATTGTTTTAATGTTTTATCTTGTAGTTCCTTTTCATGATTGTAAGCTACCTACTTTTATGATTGTAAACTACCTACCTCTAGATGAAATGGGCAGCATATAAGATTGGATGGATGGATGGATGGATGAGGAAAGAGAGAGAGGGAGGGAGGGAGGGAGAGAGAGAGAGAAGCTTCTATCAGTTCCAGATCAATGCTAGAAGAATACAATAAATCTAATAAGTCTATTAACCCTTCTAATTCTAAAGTGTTAATAACCCTGAATTTCAGTTGCCTATATACAGCAACACCATGAAATACAATGTCTTATTTTTGTGTGGATCCATTCACACTAAGGTTTAAGAACCAAGGCACTTCTATTGATAAATCAGTGTCCCTACCAAAAAAAACCATACGTCCATAAAAAGCTGCATAAGGAAATAGCAACAATAACAATTCAGATACTTCTTTCAACAATCTTCCAGCAATAAGAAATATGTTTACTTTACTTTTTTGGTAATATTGAATAAGCAGGCATATATTCCTGGCAAACTTCATTTTAAATGAGAGATAAATTGTAACTTTGACTTCTCAATAAGTTTATTATCTCCCAGTACACTCTTTCTCTCTCACACATGCACACTTTTCTCTCTCTCTCTCTTTCTCTCTCTGGTCCATATTTTCATTTCAGCTGGGCTGAGTGGGAGAACGAACTCTAAGGGAGGTCTTAGCAGATGGTTGTCACAAACTGCATACGGCAATTGAGAATTAGTGTGCAAGCATATGCAACCTGGTATAGTATGAAACATTCCAGCATATGAGCACTGAAACAAGCCAGACTTGTGCAGAATTTTTCTTACCAGTAACATTCTAACATAGCTTCCTTTTCTTCTTTTACCCATCTATGTTTTATACATTTTGATTTCAGCCATGATGAAAGCAAACAAAAACTATATAATACCTATTTGGATCTTAAAATTTTAAATATAAAGATTTAAAAAGCCTCATGGAATACATCATATGGGAAAAGGATAGTCAACTTTACATCTTGTTTTCCCATTCCTAGCTTAGAAATGTAACTGAAGAGATATTACTTACAAGTAAAACCGCCTGTGGGCATTCCTAAAGAGAACATGGGAAACAAACAAAGATGGATCCTTTGGCCCTGTCTCTCCACTTAAGTCTTTCTGTTTTTAACAGGGAAGATCTGCAGTAAGACTTGTCCATACAAGTGAGAATCCTGTGCAAGCAACTTGTATAAAAAGATCAATTCCCAAATCCTAAACCAGGTTGAAATTTCCCATTTTTTTCCATTTTTCCATAGGTACGTCATCTGGAAAGCTTATAAAAGTTGGATCTTCCTTCTTCATATCTCCTTCAGTCGTGTTATATAATGGGCAAGATGTGTAATACTTTTTTCCAGGCAGGTATAATCCAGATGGAAGGCATTGCTTGCTCTTATGCTGCTCAGTAATTCCTCATAATTTCTCATTGTGTCCTCCAAAAAGCTGAGCCTGCATCAAAGGAAAGTGCCTTCATGGCATCTCCCACTGTTTCTTGACCTTTGTGCTTTCCTTTTCCTCAGGATCTCAGGGGAGTGGGGATCAAAGAGAACAAGGAGAAAGTCTAAACATTGGCATACAAGGCAAGGCAGAATTACATACTGGTCGACCAAAATACAAATCAACTCAAAACTACAGGAGTCCACCAACATGCACATAAATCATTTATAATGATAATCCAAGACTAGGTCCAAATCTCATTAAAGTATATGAATCCTTAATCTATTTTGGCAAAAGAGAGTCAATACACATTTTTTCTTTTTATCATAAATTACAGTTCTGTGGCACTGTGCAAATATTACCAAGCTGTAAGACAGCTGTGCTCCATTAAAATGTGTAATGGTCGCTGATTTCTTACAGCACATGGTCATCAGGCTGAATCTACAGCCAGTAATTAGGAAGATGAAATGTTTAATTGTGCCTTAATTTTGATAAAATTTATCTGTCACACATCCCGTAGTTGAGCATTATGCTCACAAATCAATGTCATCAGGCCTGAGCACCAGACTCTTGTTCCTGACAGATTCATTTGAATATCAAACCACACACAAGCAGGAACTGGAGGAGAGAATATACAAAAGAAACCCCAATGCAGCCACACACACAAAAATAAAAATAAAATAAATAAGGCACACCTCACCACCTTTTTAAAAGCAGGAAAGATCAAAATCAAACTGCTGTTGACAGTCCTGCCTTTTCTAAGAGACGACTTCTTGTTTGAGTTCCAAACAACATATTTTTCTGCCCCCTCCGCCCCTTCTTTTCCTTTTTTAACATAACACAATTTTTCAATCTGCAGGGTTGTTCCCTCCCCCAGACCACCTCCATTCTATTTTCTGCATTTGTTGCTCGGCTGCAGACCCAACCAAGGCTAAGCCAGAGTCCATTGTGTGCACCAGAAGTGATCATTTACTTCCCTGCTGGCAATGGCATCAGCCAGCCTTCCAGCAGTTGCTCATGCGCAGATTAGTCTGAGCCTGAATCATTTTATTACAACTGTTGTTGTGGGGGGGGGAGTTATGCTAAGCTGTGTGCGGTATGGCAGAGGGCAGTTTCAAACACGCCTGCTGCAATTACAAAGCTGTCTGTTTTTTATTTCATACTGAAGCTCCAGCCATTCAGATTAAGATGACATAGCAGTAACTCAGCAGGTTACATGGGAGAGAGTTTTCTTTCTGATCCAGAATTCATACCATTGAATTGTTTCTATAACACAAATAATCTTGGCATTTTTTTTCTGATTCTGCACAAAGAAAATAGCTAGATCGTTGCTGTTGCCTCAACTACAAGAACTGTTCCCCTGCAGTATATTTGTTTAGGGATAATTTTCTTCTGGAGAATTCTGTTTTCTGCACCTACAGGCAGGATTAAACACAAAAATTGTTGCCTTCATAGACTGCTTTTTACACCCATCTCCCCTTCTCTTTTTTTATCCCCTTCTACACTCATTGAGGAATCTGGGAAATGTAGTTCAAAAAAAATTATCAATTTGCTTTTGTGTTAAGGTCCTTTAGCATTCATATAGCATCTTTTTCTATAGCTGATGGGAAATATGGTTGAAATGATGACTATTTTCATCTTGTATCATACTTTTCGACAAGTTGATGCCAAAATTCTTTTACACTGGTACTCCATTATTTTAAGAAATCTATTGAAACTTGGGATGGTCTAGAAATGCCTTTGGTTCATATTCTAATGGGATATGATCTAAATTTACACTTTAAGACATGAATTTTATTATATACAGTATGTCAACCTTTGGAATTCAGTTAAAAAAGAATATTTGTAGCTTAGAGTTGCAATGAGGAGTCCTTGGAGCTCCCTGAAGTTGCTTGTTTTTTTTGAAGATTTTTATTACTCAAACTTTTATCTAGTTTGAGTAATGAAATGTCTACAAGAAAACAGCAAAGACCAGAGAGCACCAAGGGCCCCTCAAATTCACAAATTCTTTAAATTTTGCAATACAGTTCTCTCATTGTGAAAAAAAGAATCAGAAAATATATAAATATGTACATAACTTGAAAAGCTATTACAATAGGCTTTAAAGTTCGTAAACTTTTAAATAAATAGATGTCAACTCATAAAACATTTTGTATGCCCGTTTTATAGTTGACAACAGAAAGAAGGGGGTGAAGTTTCAAAGAGCAGGCAGCAGTGTGGAATCAAAAGTACATTCCATTCATATTTTCTTCAGAGACTGATTAGATGACTGAAGCTTCTTCCATGCAAAAATCTAATTGGAGAGCATGATTGATGACTCTTGGCTATGGACATTTTTCATTGGATGATACACCCAGAGGGGTGAGTGGGAAAACCAGGATCAAGGGTGACAATGAATTAGGTATCTCAGAGTTGGCTGGACATAGAATGCTAACTTCAAATAAATCTTTTTTAGTTGGGACTTCCGGGTTGAGCCCTCTCGCTAACGTGCGCGACTGCAGCCCGGCTCTTTCGTCTGAGAGCCCCGATCCTCACGGCTCGGGGCTGAAGCTGCCTCGTAGGGGTGGCGAAGAAAGGGAAAGCTGCCAGACAGAGTGAGGGGAGCCGCATCTCCTCCCTCTGAGTCTGGTCTTTTCCCTCCGAAGATGACAAGAAGCGGTGGTCAATATGGCCACCTTGAAGAGAAGGTCTCAACTGGATTAAGATTTGTGCAGGAGGAAAGAAAGAAGTTGACAGCAGAAGAATTGGGAGTATTGGAAGGTAAAATCAACAAAGGTACCCCGGGACTAAGATAAAAACAAGCTTTTTAAAAAAAAAGAAAAAAAGGGCGCGACTATCAAGTGAAGGAAAAAATAGTAAAATATTTTTGACAGCTATAAGGGGCTTCGAACTGGGAAAGGTAGAAGCCGGCGTAAGAATTTAAGTTTGAGGCTCGAAAAACCCTGAATATTAAAACAAAAGGAAGGGGAGAAGATTTTTTGTGACAGAAAGTGCCACTCAGTGGATAAAAACTGGAATTTAAAGAAGAAGGAAAATATCTTGTTCCTTTGTGGATTGAAATTGTTACAATTTTAAACAAATATTGAAACAAAAAAGCAAGAACTACAGAAGGTGAAAGTTTGAACTTAAATAAAAGACAGACTACTGGACTAGTTGGTGATATTGATACAGACTCTGGGCGTGGGTTGAGATTTTTTTTAAAAAAATTTAAAGAAGAAGAAATAAGGAAAATAAAAACTTTTGTGGCCATACAAGGAATTAAAAATGGAATCTAAAAGCGTGAAAGAACTGCTACAGGAAGTGACTGAATTAATTTGGCTTTTGGTCGAAGACATGGAAATGGCTTAACAAAGAACAAGAAGAAGGAATCCTGGAAAGGGAGGAGTCAGCCCAAGGGAAAGCCATCTTAAAGAGACAACTAACACAAAGATCACTACAAATAAAAGGGAAAGGAAGGGTGGTCAAAAAAATGAAATCTAAGAAAGCAATTAAAAAGGGGAACATTTATGGAATTAGGCAAGGTAGAAAGGCCCAGAAGAAAAGAGAGCAGAAAGGTAATGAGAGAGAGGGATTCAAATTGGATGGAGAAGGACATAGCAGAAAGAGGAGGAGGGGGAACAAGAAACAGGAGCAGAAGATAGAGAAATATGGGAATTATATAATGAAGAAAGAAACTCATTTACATAGAGATAATGGCTAAGGTATTAAGAAGGGGGTTCTGCATGGAGAAGATGGGTAATAAGAATATACCATAATTATTAAAATATAAAACAATAGAGGGGCTACTGACAACAATTTTTTTTAGATGAAGGTACACTCTCACTTTTTACTTATAAAAAAGGTAAACATTGATTAGATAAATTGAATTAATTGAAATAATTCTTGAAGATCTAAAAATGAGAGTTGTCAGTAATCAAGGTTAATTATTTTTTACTATTACTTTGAAATTATAAATAAATTTTAAATTGGGGGGATATGTGTTGCAGAACCCGACTGAAAAGATATATAATGTTATGTAGTTTTTTCTTCTCTTCTTTTTTCTTACTCTATCTTTTGCCGCAAAGGGAATTATTATTATAATGTTATTATGTTAATCACTGAGGTGACACTTTCAAAGTAGTAAAGGGGGGTAAGTCTAGGTTTTTTTTTCTTTTCTGTGTTAAAGCTTGTATTGATTTAGAATTATGGAAAGAATACATGATGAAAGGGCAAATCTGATGGATAAAAGAAATATGTAAATGATAAAAGAGCATTAATAATGTGAAGATAGTTTAAGGATAGATATGGATAAACTTTATTCTTTATATGATGAGCAAACATATTGTTATTTTTAAAAGAAATATAAATGTTTAAGAACTATTTATAATAATTTGAAATGAAATGGGGTTACATAGATTGAGATTAAGATCTGAGACTAGGATTAATTTGTTTAGCTCTTTGTCTGCAAAAAATGGAATGGAAGTAAAAATGGGATAAAATACGAAGTTAAATGTTAAAAATACTATAAAACTATTGTCATATTTGCATGTAAAAGTGATGACCCAGAAATATGCCGTCTACTGAAAAGAGACTTGTTTAAATTGTTAAAAATTGAATAAAATTTGTTTGGGAAAAAAATCTTTTTTAGTTTTAAATCTTTTTTAGTTTTGGGAGTGTGGCTCGAGGCTCATGATTTAATTGGAGTAACTGCTGGAATCCTGACAATAGGCAAAATAAAATTAAATGTATTTGGAGAAATGCCAACAGAAAATGCACCCTTTTAGTGAAAACATTATAAACAATAATGAACAAGAAAAATAAAATAAAAAATAAAATAATTTCAAAATAATGAACAAGGAACCAAACTTGATAGGTAACCTTTCCCTACCAGAAATATCTGTGTCATTATTTTTTCCTTTATTATTGTGAAAAGGATCAGATACCTTCTTTCCTGCAATTGTGCCGAAGTTGGGACAACACACCAGATACTTAGTGGAAGTTCAAGAAAACATATTAATCCAACCCAAAGTTTTAAAGTGACATTGGTACTGGCATAACGTACTGTTTCCAGCATGCCTTTTTTGTAGATTTTTTAGTTTAAAGATTTGGCCAATCATTATGAATGGAACGAAAGCAATAACTTATTACAAATAGATGTTTCCTTATCTGGAGTTAGAACAGATGCCTCCTTATTTATAGTTAAACAGATGTCTCCTTATCTTAGAATTAAAGCAGATGTCTCCTTAAATGGGCATTTTATCATATATATATATATATATATATATATATATATATATATATATATATATATTCTATACATAAATATATGTCTTTCTTTACATGGTTTTTGCTAGTGATGTGTTCATTTGTTTATAAGGCAGTAAACAGACTTTATAAAATTATATTACTTACTACATACATTTTTTTATCATTTTACAATTTAAACTTATTGTAAACATAAAGAAAATATTCCAACATTACAAACTGGTTCAATTACTTAATTTAAAACAAAGAACAAAATATGAACAAAATTAGTACCCAAAATGTCTACCCAAATGGGAATGAATAGGTAAATAAGTAATAATTAACAGTAATGCTAAACATGAATCAAAAGCAACAGCAAAGGCTACTTTAAAAAGCAGATTAGCTCTTAAAATCTTACACAGTTTTTCTATTACAGAAATAAGATAAGAGACGCAGAAACCCTGGATATTATCAGGAGTAGCCACAGTGTCATGAGGATCTGCAATAACATCTAAGACCAAGCAGGACAGAATCTAAGACTAAACTAGAGTGAACAGCAGAGGTTTTTGACCCATCTATAAAACATATAATTGTATATAGTCAATTTTTATACACTTCCCCATGGGGAACAAATGTCAACACCACAATCAGGGCCACTACTGACCTGCAAGGTACATTTGGGCAAGAAGTTTTTTTTTTTGCCATCTTAGACAAAAGAAGAAGACTTGCTGCAGCTTAAATTTCCAAAGCTGAGTTTTTCAGAACGTCAACAACAAGCACCAGAAAATGTGAGTGGAGCTGATAGTTTCATATCGCACAGTATGTACAATTTGTCTGAAATGATATGCAGCACAACTTTCAGTAGTGAAATCTAATGCAAGCAAGCCCACAGGGTTGGTTTTCAGAATGGAGAACTGGTTTTTAAAACCTAAATTGGCATCCCTGTGTCATGACACCGTTGGGTAGTGCACAACTTGTGCACTTGCTTGTGAAAGCCCCAAGGACAGATGGGACCATGTGATCAAAGGTTTGCCAGTTTTTAATATGCATCAATCTCACACATATATAAAATTGTGAGCTTTGATTGCAGAGTCGTGGCTGTAATCTTGTCTTTTTTTACTCTCCCATGATGAATGCCTCTGTCCCTCCTACTGTAATTCCATTAATGTTTCAGAATATCTAATTATGCAAAGCCAAATTACAAACAAAAGGTGAAAGAGGACATCCTCAGCATGTAGTGCAACCTGAACGTAACCGAATAAAATGCATATCATTAATAATCACTGGTGAATAAGAAATATTAATCCAAAATATAAAACTTTGAATAAACCCAAAATGTATAAAAACATGCCTCAAAAACTTCCAAGAAATCATACCATATCTGAAGTTGAGATATTGTGTTTTTTTATTTCATTTTTAAATTAATCTTTCTGGTTTGGGATAGAGTTGCACAGATATTACTCAAAAGACAAACTTTATTTTCCTTATTCCTTAGAAAAAGAATGCTCTAAAACTGAAATTCTTGGTCTAGTTATTGTATATTATTCATACTACTTCATTCACTTTCTTCTAAAGATTTTATGTGGGTTGGTGTGTAATGCTCCAGCAAAAGACAGGTATAAAATACGGCATGTGAAGGATCTTGACACAATCATCGATAATAGCTTAAAACAAGTCCTTTTTTACAGGGTTTTATAAAAAATCAATGAGAATTGGTTATATAAAGGAAATAATTTATATATTGTGGCATTTACATATTGTCCAAAATCAATATATAATTTAAACTCGTTGTGACAAAAAAGGTTAAAACTACCCAAATATAAATGTAGAATCTCTAATGAAGCACAACTGGTGGTAACATCAGTTCAGGAGATACTCCATGACAAGCAAAATTGCTACATACTACTTGACTGATACTACCTATCTTACATCCCCACTATCCTGTCAGAGCTGAAGAAGCTTCTTGGATTAGAAGCGAAATGTCTTCAAAGAAAAAACAAGAAAGTCCAGTTGCCTGCTGAAAAAAGCACTTTTGGGACAACCATGACCTGAATGACTGAAAATCTCTACAGACTTTTACCTGACTCATACAAGCCACAATGAAGAGAATTTTCGCCCACCATAGAAATTTAATGTTGTAGATATTCTATCTTGTTAACCCAGATGAGAGGAAAGAAAGTATATATTTTGTTCCAAGGCTGGCATATGGTCTCAACCAGGGTGATGTTAATAGTTGGAAATTACTCTGCATCTATTTTGAAGTACTCTCCAACATCATCTTAATTGGTCAAATTGAGAATTTAACATTGTTTCCATAATCTTTTTCTTCAATAGAATTTGAATATATTAAAGGAAGCATTGTATTTCTAATTGTAAAAGAAATTGATGAAGAATTGCAGAAATGCAAATTATAAGCTTAATTGAAAATTGCTGCAGAATTTTCTTCCATTCAATCATATCTGATTTTTAGAGGCTGCCTGGATAAGTCTATACTATATAAATGTTATCAATCAGTCAATCAAGCCCTTCAGTTTTCTCTGCAAGGTTTTTCAGAATTGGTTTGCCATTGCTTTCTTCTTAGGTTGAGAGAAAGTGGCTAGCCCAAGGTCACACAGTTGGCTTTATGCCCAAGGAAGGACTCCCAGTTTTTAGCCTGAAGCTTTAACCACTACCCCCAAATTAGTGCTTTATGTTTAAAACTTAGTGGGAGAAAATGTTTAGATCGAAGCTACTTCATTGATATTGTTATGTTAATTTTATTTTATTTTTCTTTAGCATATTACACTGTTCTATGATCATGTTAACCTGAAAATAAATGGGCCACAGACTCTTTTGTGTCAATAAAAAGTGAATTTTACAATAGTTGTACTCATATTTCTAAATCTTACCACTAAACTGCACTTTTGACAGACTTCTGTAGCTTGCTGATTTGGCACTACCTCTAAATTCATACATTTCAAATACCTGATAAATTGAATTCTGAATGTAACAGTGATTAAAACAAGATTGATCACTCATGGTATTACAGACTACATTCTTTCATAGCCTTATAATTAATTTCCCAGCAGCTAAATAACTAGAGTAGATTTTACCTTGAAAAGGTTTTTTTTCACTATTGGACACATGACCATATCATCAACTTTGAGGGATAGCATGTAGCTGAAATATGACTTGGCTTTCAGTCCATGGCCTAAATGCCTCCTGCTTTGATTCTGGGTGCCAGCCATATTGAAAACTGACGCTGGATTGTTCCACAATGCCAATACACTCCACCTTCACAGGGAAGCCTTGCCTCACCCGCTCTAGTTATGCCATACGGCATTTGGATATGCAGGTCTGGTTCTGGCAGGTGGCAGCACAGGAGGCAGAAAGCAGCAGCAAATGTAGCATAGCTGTCCCCAATGCAGCAAAACAATAATCAGCATCTGACATCCAGCGAATCAAGGAGACCTGGTGATTTTTGTTCTTTCAGAATTGTAAGTTAGTTGTGGGCTTTAGATATGAAATGGAAGAAACAAGTTTCAACTGCTTCCACAAGAGTGCTACTGGTAAGGGTAAAACCCATATATCACAAGACTCTACTTCTCTGACTCCCCCAAGAATTGGTTTCTCACACATGGGCCATTGCTTCCCATTCTAAGTTCTGGCAGGTATTTGGAGTAATGTTTTCCAGATATTATAATGAGCTGAGTATTTTTAAGTGGTCTAGCATAAGAATCTAGTAAATTATTTCATGTAAAGTTGATCCCTATTTTACACATCTTTCAATGGAGCAGAATGCAAAAAGCAAAAGGATTCAAGAGAACAAGTAACCAAGAGGAAACAGAAAGAACAAAAATTAATCCTTTGGGGAAGATAAATCAGCATCTTTCAATCTGCAACTTTCCAGATGTGCTGCATTATAATTTTCAGGATTTTCCAGAAGCATGTAGTAGTTGGGAGTATTCAAAGTTTTAGTTCAGAGGTCCCCAAACTTGGCAACTTTAACTTTTAAAGTTGCCAAGTTTGGAGACCTCTTTTTTACTTCAACATAAAAGGTTGGAAGGGACATTAGTCATTGTCCCCAACACGTATTTCATAGCTTGGCTGGGAATGTAAATGAAAATGAGGTTTATGTTTATAGAAACATTTTTATATTGTATATGGAGCTATATGGAGTGGGATAAGATTCAAATATGTTTATTAACAAAAATATCTTCTAAAACAGGGGTGTCAAACTGGCGGCCCACAGGCCAGATGCATCACACATAGGTCATGCCCACCCTGGCTCCGCAAAGGCAAAAAACATCGCGATAAGTCAGAATACGTCACGTGATACGATCAAGTTTGACACCCTTGTTCTAAGAGTTTTGACAACTAGATTTCAGAGCAATAGATCCAGAGAGCAGTTTTGCAACAATTTTCCATCAATACATTGAGATGAATTGGACAAATTGTATTTGTAAACTTCCAGATCCTCTCCTTAATACTTGATGTTGTTGCTCTTATGGCAATTTGGAGCTTATATGTAAAGGATTTTGTTACGATGAAGACAATGCATGCATAGCTGGAACTTTAGCTGTTGAATGTTTATCATTCAACAAATCAAGGATAAAGAGCTTTTTACTTCAATAACACTTTAGAGTTCCAAACTTTGTTTGAAGAATAGGTTATAGATTAGAATCTTTGGTATGCAGGAAAAGAGCGAAGGCAGACACACACGCGCGTGCACACACATACACACACACACACAAACACCATCCAATAGTTTACAGGGTATATTTAATAGTTATGCGTGTAACTACTTTGGTTTGGTTTTTTTTTCTATAGGCAAACACAGTAAATTGCTCTGAAGTTTGTTTGTTTTTTGGTATTTGTAGGAACCCATGGGATCTTTATTGGCATCCCTTAGTAAACAAAAAATCATCTGATGTATGTATCTTGTGCCCTCACATTCTGCAAACTCTTGCTACAATGTGTTTATTTTCCTCTGATTATAACAAAGCTTTATTCCATCTATCCACTTGTAGACACTGAAAAGTCTCTATTTTTATATAATCTCTCTTCTCATGCACTACTAGGTTTTTCAGAATAAAATGCAGCTTTTCAGTTAAAGCCATATTTTGTTGCACAACAAGTACCCTGCATTTGACTTAAGGATTTACTAAAGAGGTGTGATTAGCATGCCACAAACAATAGCTGGTCTAGTTTGGTATCTGTTGAAGCACTACATTCATCGGGTGATGAAGCTTTGCAATAAAGGGAAACTAATGGAAGCAATTAACGAAGAACACCTGTCAGTGGAAAACTGCAACCTCTATATTGACCATAGCCAGAAATTGTTCCCAGTTGTTATTCACAACAATGAAAGGCCTCTGGACTGTGAATGGAGGCAATGATGGACTGCAATAAAATGTGCAAATGAGTTTTCACATTGTCCAATAAAATTCTATGACTCTGACAATCTGTGTTGACATAGACCAACACATGGTTAAACAATAAAATAATGTAACTGCGAGGCTACTGATCACAAGGGTTGCCAACTGGGCAGTCAAAGAAAGACCCCAGCCAGAATTTCTTGACCGGTAAGATTATCTTCAGATGGGGGGAACCCCTGTTTTTATTCTTCATGTCTATTTCCCTGAAAAATGTGCCAAAAAGATTCTTTATAAGGTAATTTTGTTAATGCATGCCAAAAAGATATCAGAAAATGTCACTGGCCCACATAGTTATTGGGTCATTAATTAGAGTGGTATAATGGGTATTGTCTTATTTATATCCCTTCAAGAATTGTAGAAGAGGAAACAGAAATACATAAAATCTTGGCCATTACATAGCAAATTCCAACAACATCATTATACAACAACTTTAATAAAGAGAAAAACAGGGCAGATTCATAAATAACCACAGTTCCATTAGTCTAGGTTAATCTCCCACTAGTCTCCCCATGGAATGAGTTTAGCACCATTCCTGTCTGTCACTAACTTCTTGCCTAGGTCTGGTTTTGTTGTCCCCAGGGTGGAAGATTGTTATGATGATGAAAAGTCTCAGTAAGCAAATAGTTATCTCCAGAAGTATCAAACTAGCATCCCTTAGTTTGCTTGAAAGAGAAAAAACATATGACAAAGATTTTGAGGAAGGAATATTTCATTCAAATGACTTCCTGGCCTGCTGTATGTGTATATGTCTGAATTAATATCAGTGACAAAACAATACTTTTTATTGATGATCTATCTTACCAAAAGAAGCTAGAAAATGTGTCATATTATTTTCTTACTGTACATACTTATCTAGTAGAATTTATATATTTCTCAATCTAGCAACAGGGAAAAATATCAATAATTAAATAGCAATCATAAACCATCACAGAATCAGGACACCATTCCTCAAACAAACGATAAAAATATCCCAACTGAAAACAGGAAGGTTTCCCTCATCACCAATCTATTCCCAATATTTTCCAACAAAGCCAGATTTTAATGGCTTTCAAAACAAAAATTTAATTAAGTTTGGAGCCAATGTAACCTGGAGAGGAAAGCTCTGCAAAGTGGGCAGCAGCTCAGAAAACTTGTTCTGTGAGCCCTAAAATTGATATTCCTTAAAAGAAGGACATGTGTGCTAATTAAGTCATGGATAGAATTAGCATATTGGATAAACACTTAAACCTAATTAGCTGCAGGACATTCTATAGAGAAAGCAATTGTGATGATGATGATAATGATGATGATGATGCCCTTCCCCAGTCAAGGGAACATTAAAATCCAGCTAAAGAGGAGTAGTTGCCAACCTCTGCCTATTCAAACCTCTAAGAAAAACAACTGGAGCTTTAGCATGGCCAGAAGAATCAGGTCTCTATTATAGAACTTACTGCCAGGATTCTGGCAGGCTTTAACATTGATCAGCTGTAGAGCTAGCCAAACCACAGAGAAGTGGCAGATATACAGACATCACACTTCTAAGCTTTTCTGGTCCTTTCCTGCTGTAAGAGTTTGTAAGAACTTCGTGGAGAAACTTAGCAGGGGCCACTGAATTTCCAAACTGAGATTTCTGACCCAGTTAATATATTGCCTGAATCTGCTATCAGGAGAATTGATTTGGTTAGTGATTAACTGGGTCATGCATGTCAAGGGAACCTGGCCAATCTGTCGAAGTTTATTTGAGTTATCTGAAATTAAATTAAATCTTTTATATTTACTAGCCAAGTACCATAAAACGTTTAACAAAGTGAGGTGGTAAGCCAGCAAAATTATTTTACATCTGGTTATAGCAGCACACAGTTACAAAGATTCAAAAATCACTAATTTGGGAATGCAAAATCCCTGTCCACTTTCTCAAAGAAAATGCCTAGATCAGCAGAAACTTTAGATCAGCAGAATACTGGCAAGATTCTTCGCCTTGGTGGTCCTCCTCCACTGGCCAAGTGGTCAGAGACATGGCTTGGCCACTGCTTCTGGTTAGTGTCTGTGCTACCAAACTTTGACAATCAGTTCTGTAATAGGCCTTGTTATTTAGCACCTCTCATAAGAGATTTCAGTTATTTTTCTTACAAGTTTTAACTGTCATCCTCCAGGGTTCCTTATTCTACTTGACTCTTTCCGGCTGCCATAGAAATGGGGGGAGAGGAATAATTGGGCCTCGTGGGGGGAAGGGTGATGAAGTTTGAAGTTGTAAAAGTTGGGATGCTTTCCTGCTTACTGCGTAAATGCAGCCACTTATCTTTTCTAGGCCATTTTTTTGCATACCAGATGTCTGAGATGCCACCTGAAGATGCACCCACATGACATTGTACACACCTCAGATTGGATGTCCAGTTTGGATTGTTGGAGGTGGGAACATGGGATAACTTTCTATATGTAATTTCCGCACCTTTTGCTTCAGATCTTATATTTCTCCTTTTGCTACCACTTCATATTCAGTAAAAGTCCTTTTCTCTACAAAAATGGAGTCAAAGGTTTGCTTTCTTGGATTTTGAATGGAGCCACACCTGACATTAACTCAGCAAAACAGGTCACTTGAGTGAGTTTTGACATTATTACAACAAGATTGACTGGGTCTCTTATGAGTTAAATTTAACTCTTCAGGTTGGTTGACTGGAACAATTGATTTCCCAAACATATTAACTTTACCCCATTGAATGAGTGAACAGATAGGAAAAGGACCACTAATTGCTCCTTTTATTCTGTCCCCATCCCTCCAATTCCATTGTTCTTCTTCTCTGTTGAACATTTAATCTTCTTAGCCATTTATCTTCCTACCCCTATCTTAAAGGGGTGGAAAACTCCTTTCATTCAAACTGCCACAGTGTTAGAAATTTTAAAAACTGTGAATATATATTATGCTGTCCCACCAGCTGGAGCATTGTACTGTCAAGACAATTCCAGCACTGCCTGCTGATCAAAAGAGGACTAGATTGCCTCTTGGGGGCTTCCTCACTATCAGGAAAAGAAGAGAAGAGGGCATCATGTTGAAGATAAAATAGATATCCTAATAGGAGGTACCCAATCCTTGGATAATAAACTTAATGATCTCTGTTAACTTTTATTACAAAACAAGAACCATCAAAATGGTCTAGACTCTAGACAACAGTAAGATGTTTCTATATTTGCAACAAATACCTTTCTCTCACCATTATGATCTTGTCACCCATCCAAAAGTGACCACCTAGACTTACACTTCTCCATTCCTTTGCCACCAAGATATTTTTCTCAATGAGTCTGTCTTCCTCAACATGCTAAGATGTAATGCTGATGATGGAGTTCCACTAGAGAGTATGAATTTGGCACAGAAGGAATTAATCAAAATCATTAGATAAAACATAACTTGGACTGCTGCACACAATGTCGGGTTGGAAACTTATACCATCAAATTACTTTAATATATAAACTCCCATCTTGCATTGCAGTTTTAGGTTTTCAACATATATGTAAAATCAAAATATTTGATGCAAACAAATATTCCTCCTTCTCTATGTGAGAATATTTTTCCCCCTATTGCCAACCCGTCATCTTTTGGCATTCATCAACCAAGGACAAAACTTTGTGTATGTGTTTGTACATGTGACTTCCTGCATATATCTACATATTCTTAGGAAGCTAATTCTCACTCTCAAAGGTTACTGTTTTTCACACTCTCCAAGAAATAATTACATGTGAGAATAATATCTTTACACATCTGAAATGTCTCCAGACTTTTAATCTCCAGGCCATCTATGTCTATAAACTCTCCTTTCTTTTTACACTTGCAATGAACAGAAACTGTGCAGTAAGAAATAAAAAGTACAGAAAGACAGTGTGCAAATTTCTTTACACAGAAATGAATACATTCATAAAATTAAACCAAAAGTGTGGATTAATATAATTTATCACGACATTGAAATAATTAAATAATTATTTGTAACTACATAAGATGTTCAGTCTCATTCTGTGAACATGTAATCATAATGAAATCCTTCTGTAACATATTGAGCCAAACTCTAATAAACCAAATTATCGTTAGTACAAAGTATAAAATCCTTTACTTTTTATACATGTATTTTCCTCATGATATTTATTTTATTTATTTTTATTTATGTATTTGTTTGTTAAGCATGTATGAGAAAATAAATATCAGTATGAACATACCATATAAACATATAAGTATAAACAGGTATAAGTGTATACATAATAAATGAGTATGAATAAATGGATAAATGGGAACAGTAGAACAGGAACGGTAGGCACGCTGGTGCGCTTATGCACGCCCTCTTACAGACCTCTTAGGAATGGAGCGAGGTCCACAATAGACAGTTTAAGGTTAAAATTTTGGGGGTTTGAGGATGTAACAAAAGAGTCAGGTAGTGAGTTCCAGGCATTGGCCACTCTGTTGCTGAAATCGTATTTTCTGCAATCGAGTTTGGAGCGGTTTACTTTGAGTTGGTATCTCATATGTGATATATGTGATATGCTTCATTCTAGATAGCTAGGGCTACATTCATTTATTACATGCATCTTGTTTTTCCTCCAAGAATTTGAGATACTGTGTATGATTCTCTGTCTGCTACTTAGGCACACATTAATCACAAAACTATTATTTTATCTTCCCAGAGATTATGGTAGGCAAACTATACTGAAAAATAGAGACTGATTTTAAGTAAATGAGACATATTGACATAAACTATGGTTTACTTATTTAATGTCTGGCTCACCTAACATATTGTGCCAAACCCTAATAAACCAAATTATGGTTAGTACAAAGTATAATTCAACCAATAACTATACAAGTTCATATCCAGTGGCATCCATTGGGATGTTAATTAAAGTCTCTCAGGGTCTTAGTCCAACCCTCAACATTGGCTTTCTTCTCATTGCTAATCAGTACTCATAACTGAAGGAAACAAAACATGTAAATCTATTTTTAAACAGGCACTATAAAATAAGTTTAATAATTAAACATGTGACTTTCCTTCTAAATATAGAAGTATACACTATTTGGCATCCACAGAATATAAACAAAATTTAATTTAATATATGTTATTATTCATTTGTTTTATTTAAATCACTTAGGTACAACCGCCTTCCATTAAATTATAGGTCAATGAAATGTAAATATACTACAGAATACCTGAATATATAGTAAACAATAACTTTAATTATAACAGAGATAACAATTAAAATATATAGCAAATCAAAGAATTTTTCAAACTGAAATGTCAGGAGAATAAAAATATTTTGGCTTACTGTTTAAAAGATGGTCAAGTTGATTATATGATCACCTTTTTAGGGAGAATTTCTACAATCTCCTTGTTGTTGCCTAACTGTGTACCTTTAAATGAAGATTTCAAAAACCTTGGCAATCTGTATATCAAAAACAACAAGTTTTGGACCCAAAACCAAGGATTATTAATCATTCATGACTAAACTATTTATTCCATCATTTATACGAGCTATCCTCAATTTTGTTATACAATTTATATTACTCTCATCCAATGATTATATATATTTGTATTATATTTTATATCAATCTATTAAACTTCTATTATAAGATTTCCTAATGTATTACATTACCATGTCTTTTTATCCAACCATTGATAAAACAAATCCCATATCATGTAAAATTGTTTATCTTCTTGTTCTCTAATTTCAAATGTCAATTTACTCATTTCAGCACAATCCATAATTTTCTTTTTTCATTTTTCCAATTCTTAGCAAATACAATCCTAGCCGCTGTCAAAACATTTACAATCAAATATTTCAATTCTTTGTTGTACATTTTCGGTATAATTCCCAATAAAAATACCTCTGGCTTAAAGTCTATATGTTGTTTTATCATTTTTTCCAACCATGTGTGGATTTTAGTCCAATATCTTTTAGCATCCAAGCAAGTCCACCACATATCGTAATACAAACCAGGTATCTGATGACATTTCCAACATTTATCTGATTTATCCTTAAACATTCTCGCAATTCTCGTCGGGGATAAGTGCCACCTGTAAAACATCTTATACAAATTTTCTTTATAAGCAGTTGACATTGTCATTTTATAATTTTGAGACCATAATTTTTGCCATTTCTCTAAATCAATCCCATATCCAAAATTTCCCCCCAAGCAATCATCATTTCTTTAACTTGCTCTTCCTCCAATTTAAATTCTAATAAATGTCCATAAAGTTTTTTAATTACATTTTCATCAGTACCTATCAAGATTTTATCTAAATCAGTCAACTTATCATAAATACCTTCTAATTTAATATCTTCAACAAATCTAGATTGTATTTGCAAATATGAAAACCAATTCATTTTTATACCTTGTTCTTCCAGCACTTGCATAGATTTGAGTTCACCCTTTTCATTCAATATCAAGCATCCACCACTTCTGAAGGAAAGCTTTTTCACTGGTTAATTGTTCTCAATGTTAGGAAAATTCTCCTTAGTTCTAGATTACTTCTTTTCTTGATTAGTTTCATTGTCTGTACATTTGATTTTTCTTACCTCATAAAACCTTACTTTTCTCTACATTGAATTTCATTTTGTTAGATAGCCCAATGTTCAAGTCTGTTGAGATCCATCTGGCTCTTGAGTCTATCTTCTGGAGTGTTGGCTGTTACTGCCAGTTTAGTGTTATCTGCAAATGTAATGAATCCCCCTTCTATTCCTTCATCTAAATTGTTTATGATGATGTTGAAGAGTACTGAGCCTAAAACATAATCTTGGGATACCTCACTGTTAATTCCTTTCATGTAGATATAGTTCCATTGAGGACTACATGTTGAGTTTTGTCATATTGATATGATCCCATAATTTCAGAAGGAGAACAATCATGCACAGATTATCTAGAACAGAACCTTGGAACTAAGATAGATCGATGATGATAGATTAGTTGATAGATAGATAGATAGATAGATAGATAGATAGATAGATAGATAGATAGACAGACAGACAGACAGACAGACAGACAGACAGACAGACAACCATTCCTGGAATTTTCTTTATGTGGCATGTGTGGGCAATACTGTGTATATTAAAGAGGAAGGTTCTGCAGTTGGAGAACCAGCAGGAAGCAAGATTTAAGAGAGAAATTTGCTAAGTGAACCAACTAGTAGAAAGGACTGCACTTTTTGGAGAACAGAGCAGATATCAGGGAGCACAGCTGGACAAAGATACTAGAATCCAAGAAACAAAAAAATATATTTTCCATCTGCTTTTTTCTCTCTAGGTAGAAGTGAGTTCATAAGTAACAGAAAGAAGCTGTGCAAGGTAAAACCAGTTAAGGCACTGCAAAAAGTTCCATTTGAAAGCATTAGTATAGAATGTGTGTGTGTGTGTGTATGTGTGTGTGTATAAAAGCCAAAATATTTTAAGTATCAGTCTAAGTATCACTATGATAGAAAAGAACTGTGTGTGCACATCTGGAAAGTTCCTGTCTCTTTTTCTTACCCTCCAGCAGAGAAAAGAATAAACATTCTCTCGGTGTATAGACGTTTATTTTGATAGAGAGCCACTAGATGAATTCAATAAAAGTGCTAGATCCTCTATATTTAAGTGTATTTTACAACAAAATGTCACTCCTCTTTAGCAAACAATTAGGACAGGCCACATGGAACTTCAAAAACAGATTGTCTGAAAATCCTTTTCTTTCTATGCATGTTTCAAACAGACATCCAAACAACCAGACAAGCTGTCTCTGTTGACATCTGTTCCCTCTTCAATACATGAATTATTCTCTTGGGTAATTCTATCATCAGCTGCTTTAGCATCAATGCCATCTTATGCATTATCTACTCCAATATTTCTTCCATCATCAGCACAACTAATTTTTTGGGAAAAGCCCATAAGGAGGGGAAATAGAAGAATCTGCCAGTTCTCAATTTCCTGTCATGCTGTTGGTGTTACCAAGAAATACATTCACAGATAAATTGAGGAAGGCATAAAGTGGCAATGCTGAATAAATTCATCCTTTGCTAATTCTTAATGTGAGAAGACCATTCATTGTCCCTTGGACTTACATGCATCTCAAGAAGTACTTGTCTTTCAAATTTGAAATTTCACCTATTTTATTATATAGTACTTGGCTCAAATTACGTACCAAATATATCAAAATTTGCATTTTGAGAAGATTTGAAAATTCATATATTAGATAAAATGTATTTATAAATGTATATTTTGGAAGAAAATATATTCAAAAATAAGCAAATCGCAATATTCTTGTTTATGTTCTTAAAAATGAACATAATGACCATAGCATGGAATGGACATAAATGAATCTATAGATCATGAATGTGCTGATCTATCCACACTTCATCTGAAGGACAATTTTCCAACTAATAGTGAACCAGTTGGATTGCCTGCTGAAAGGTGTCTCAAATGCTAGTCTTATTCTGTATCAATGAATAACTGCTACTATTTCCTAGTAGACAAAAGTAAATCACTGAGTTTGAAGTTTCCATATTAAGAATAAAATCTGCCTCCAATTTTTGATATGACATCTCTAATAATCTTTTCCATAATCACCACTGAGATATGATCGTAGGCATCCAGAGCATGGGCCAAGGCTAGGGATTGGAGGGGAGGTGGCAATTGTGATCTGTGTACTTGTAACTGCCATTGAGGCATAAAAGACCAGGTTTTGCATTGTACTATCCCAATGTTCATTTCTTCATGTTATAGCTTTATGATTTGTAGCAGAAGCTGATTAAAAACTTCCTTATTAAGAGCTCATGAGGGTCATTTCTGGAAAGAGACAGCATCTTACTTACAGTGTCCTGAAACACTCTTTTGTTCCCAGACAAGGATACAAGGATTGGTTATTAGTTTCAAAGTTCTATGTAGCACAAGTCCAGGTGACTTAGAAGGCTGCCTTCTGCTACATCATCCCCTCCATTGTACATTAAGGCCATCTGAGAGGATCTGCCTGCAGTTGCTATGGCCTTGTCTTGCAAGGATTTGGGCTAATTGTCTTTGTAACCATTTCAGATCTCTAGAACATGATCTTTGCTCAGTTGATGTGATTGACCTTTTTGCCCAGCATTTTAAAAGACTTTATCACATCTATTTGGACAGACTCTTAACTCATGATTATCTTTTTATTTTAATATCTAGGATTTTAATCTGGAGAAAATGAAAGAGGATTGAGGGAATAGATGGGGAACTCATCAAATTTGCAGACGATACCAAGCTGGCAGGAATAGCCAACACCCCAGAAGATAGGCTTAAGATACAGAAGGAGATTGACAGACTTGAACATTGGGTGCTATCTAACAATGAAATTCAGTGGTGAAAAAAGTAAGGTTCTACATTTAGGTAAGAAAAACCAAATGCACAGGTATAGTGTAGGTGGTCTCTGGCCCTCTAGTAGTAACTGTGAGAGGGATCTTGGAGTCCTAGTGGACAATCAGTTAAATATGAGCCAGCAGTATGCTGCAGCTACCAAAAAAGCCAACACAGTTCTAGTTCTAGGCTGCATTAACAGAAGGATAGAATCAAGATCACATGAAGTGCTAAGGGCCTTGGTAGTGCAGGCTGTTAAATGCCTGCACTTAAGTTCCAGCTGCCTGCAATTAGCGCAGGCTCGAATCCCACCAGGCTCAAGGTTGACTCAGCCTTCCATCCTCTCGGGATAGGTAAATTGAGGACCCAAGATTGTTGGGGCCAATAAGCTGACTTTGTAAAAATGCCACTTAGTAATAAGCAGGCATATACAATGGGATGAAGGCTATTGCTGAGCGCATTGGGTTGTATCCCAAAAAATTGTAAGCCGCCCTGAGTCTTCGGAGAAGGGCAGCATATAAATGTTTTTTTTTAAAGTGTTAATACCACTTTATAATGCCTTGGTAAGGCCACACTTGGAATACTGCATCCAATTTTGGTTGCCACAATGTAAAAAAGATGTTGAGACTCTAGAAAGAGTGCAGAGAACAGCAACAAAATGATTAGGGGACTGAAGGCTAAAACATATAAAAAACAATTGCTGGAATTGTGCATGTCTAGTTTAATGAAAAGAAGGACTAGAGGTGACATGATAGCATTGGTCCAATATCTCAAGGGTTGCCAGAAAGAAGAGGGAGTCAATCTATCCTCCAAAGCTCCTGACGGCAGCACGAGAAGCAATAAATGGAAACTAACTAATGAGAAAAACAACCTAGAACTAAGAAGAAATTTCCTGACAGTTAGAACAATTAATCGATGGAACAACTTGCCTTACATGTGAGAAGCTTGTAAGGGAAGAAGATACCATAATGTGGCACCACAGCAGAGAAAGCCTGCCTACCAGATGTAGCTCTCTCGGTGCCTTCTCTTCTGGATCTGATGGGATGGCAAATAATAATAATAATAATTTATTCAACTTGTATGCTGCCCTTCTCCCTAAGGACTCAAATGAAATAAGTATAATAAATCAAGGAGCAAGTGAAATTATTTTTTGTCCCCTATATTTTCAATGGACAACAAAAATATTGTGCTATTGCAGGGGTATCAAATTTGATTTCATTGATGGCCACATAAGGGGTGTCTTTGACCTCAGGGGGGTGGAGTGCTGGATGTGGTTGGGTGGACATGGTCAGGTGAGCATGGCCAGCTTGACATCACTCATCAAGGCTCCGTTTTCTGCTACGACGGCCTCCTGCAGCCCATTGCCAGTGAAAACGGAGCTCAAGGAGGATGTGCCTCCCAAGCTCCGTTTTCACTGGCAGAGGCGTTGTGGGCCGGTCCTTCATTGTTTCCAGGGTGGCCCCACAGGCCAGATCAAAGCACCGCTGGGACCAGATCTGGCCCGTGGGCCTTGAGTTTGACATCCCTGTGCTTTTGAATTGCACAATGTACTATTGTAAACTGTACAGCAGTTATCACAGGCATGCTATTCTGGCATTTGCTAGTGGTTTTAGTCATGCTGCTAAATGACAGAGCTAACTTTAAAAGAAAAATGACTGCAGGATTACTGCATTGATACTAATGCATTTCAGCAAATATTGACTAAAAACTAATCTTATCACTCATCCATTTCCACATACACTAGAATTCTTCAGAAAGACCATAGTGTTATAGGCAACAAAATATTAGTGGACTTCCTTTCTACATTCTGCAATAAACTAATGCGGTTTATTCACTGAGGGGAAATGATGCTCATGGCTAATGTATATGACTGATCTCTTTACAAGACAGCCTAGATGCAAAATTGCATTTTCATGTCACGAAACTAGCTTTTGATTGGCTCTAAATAAGAGGGTAATTGGGGTTTTGAAGTCATGACATGGCTGAAAAAACTTTGGATGAAATTTTTAGAAGGAACTGTGGCAGGTACAAAGAGTATATAATTCTCTTGAATATAGTTTTCCTTTGAGCAAAGGTATACATAAAATGAATTTTGAAATGAAGGTGTCTACAACTTGATTCATATTGACTAAGAATTATAGGAGTTAAAATGTAGCAATTATGGAAGATACCAGGTTGGAGAAATGCAAATTTAAAGAATAGATATTATTAAATGGAGAATATATGCTTTTTACACATGTAACAAAATAACAGTCAAATAATAGGTGTTATTATTAAAAAGGGGGTGAAAATCAAACAAACAAACAAACAAATAAATAAAACACGACATTCCAGATATTAATGAAATGCAGTTTTCAGCAACTCTAGCTGATGAAATCTAAGAAACAATGTTGTACAGCAATGTTAGAAGTGATATTTCATCACTACTTGGAAGGATACAGGATGTCCATTCTGATCTATACACATTTTTAGTGGTAGCAATCTGCTGAATTCTTTATAAAGTGATTAATGGACATCATCTTTAAGTCCACATTCATACCCATGTAATCACTGCATAAACAAGACCCAAAAATCCTTTTTATGCTTTAATTGTGTTTTCATAATTAGCCCACAGTAAAATAGGTTAAAGTTAGTTTTAACTATTTCAGTTTTAAAATAGCAGTAGCAATAGTACTTAGACTTATATACCACTTCACAGTACTTTACAGCCCTCTCTAAGCAGTTTACAAAGTCAGCATATTGCCCCCAACAATTTGGGTCCTCATTTTATCGATCTTGGAAGGATGGAAGGCTGAGTCAACCTTGAGCCTGGTGAAATTCGAACTGCCAAATTGCAGGCAGCCAGCAGTCAGCAGAAGTAGCCTGCAGTACTGCATTATAATCACTACCCCACCACGGCTCACTTCTTCCCCAACACTAGGACCATGGTGGCTCATAAGGCTAGGACGCTATGCTGACAATGAGCAGGCTCATGTTCGAGACCCAGTTGTTGCCATGGGATGGGGTGAATTCCACACACTCCAACTTCTGCAAACCCAGCAGTTTGAAAGCTGGAGACTATGAGTAGATAAATGTGTACCACTTCAGAGGCAACTTAAAGGGGACATGAAAGGAACCCCCAATTGGGCATCCCTTGAGCAATGGTAATGTCACCATTCAAACCTTTCAACCCAGAAGCACTTTGGCACTCTTAATACAATTGTAATATTAGTTCCCCAAGCACTATTTTTGCCCTGAATGCCAATCATCATACTTCACTAATGATGTAGTTGTTGACTGGATCAAGGAGTGGGATCTATTGCTATTGTTTGTTTTAGGCTATTGGAAGCATTCCTAAATTGCCCTGCATGGGACTGCAGGAAAGATTAAATATTTATTTTGCTTGTTAAATTTATTTGCTACCTATATTGTCCTGGAACTACTCTATATGGCTTACAATAATAAAATAAACAATGAAAAAATAACACAATGAAAATATATTAATATGCTAACCAAAAAGATGGATGGGTGGAGAGCAAAGAGTGGGGAAGGGAGATGGAGTCCACCATCAGTTCAGCAGCCAGGCAGCTCCAGTATGGTCCCAGGTCAACTAGCAGAGCTCAGACCTCATTCCCTTGCAGAAAGATAGGACAGTGGGGTAGATCTTATCTCAGAGGGCAAGATGTTCTTAAGGGTGGGCACTGTAGCAGAGAAAGCTCTTCTTTTGGATCCCAGTAGTCAGATACAGTATCTTTGAGTGACAGCATCCAAAGTAGGCCCTCTCTGTTCACATGTATAGGATGGGCTTGTCCTAGAGGACAAGATTCAGGTAAACAAATAGCTGTCTTCTGCAGGTAATTTAGTCATCTGACCAGGTAATTTCTGAATAGCACTTTCCAAAGTGGTGCTTAAGTTTTACATGGCTATTAAGAACATGCTCTCTTGAGCGGGCACAGGTCCTGTGCTACACAGAAGGCCAGTTTAAATCAAGAAAGAGACTCAGGTTCTCCCAGCCATGTGTTGGTTTTGTCAGAAATGGATGCATGACAGATTTTTCCATTCCACATATCAAAAAGGAATCTCATGCATTTAAACTTTTTTTTTCTTTAGAAGCATACTAAACTTTTCATTAAAGAACAGTTGACATGTCACTGGCCTAAGTTAGAACACTTCCATGTTTTCAGTCTGTGAGCTAGAAATATGGCAAGCATTCTATACTTGCCCATCACTATCCCATCATACATTAAGGAGCATGATTGGTGGTTGCTTTTTCTGACAGAAGATGACACTTTGGAGGGGGAAAGCTAGAAGAATCCACAAATTGCTAACCTAGTATTAAAATAGTAAGTACATCACCTGGCCTCATTGAGGTTGAATAGAGAACTACCCACTTATGCCTGCATATTTTTCTGCTGATTCAAGGACACAAGGAAAGGACATTATCATAGCCATCTAACCTCGTGTTTGTTATCTTTTAGATTGTATTACCTTTTTTTACAAAAAATTCAAAACCCAACAAAGAGGGATAAGGTAGAAATGGGAAAATAAGAGAATTCTTCATAACTTTTTAGGAGATTGGAAGGAAAAGAATGCTCAATTTTGGAAAAATATTCAGAAACAGGAAGTGCCCATACTTTTCTCAGACACTCAGGAGAAATATTCAATTTAATTATTGCTTTTCTTTGCAGCTTATGTTAGGGGACACACACACACACACACACACACACACACACAAATGGCTTTGTTCAGGCTTAGCAAGAAGTAATTTGTTTGATTTTCTCTTAGCAACCACAATCCAATTGTGATTTCCAAACCTCAGTTTATGATTAGCACAATGTGTAACTCCATAGAAATTTTGCTTCCATGATTTAACACAGTCATAGCATTTTCACTTGCACATTTGATAGGTGATCATCATCATCATCATCATCATCATCATCTAACCTACCAAAAGTTTTCTTTAGAAATTTTACATTAAAACAGGAGAGTAATAGTGAAAGATTGAAATAAATAAGTTTAATTTGCATCTATTTCCTTAGAAGTAAAGGATTGTGTCACATTTACCTAAAGATTTGATATATTCACCTTGTTTACTTTGCTTTTACGTCTGTTACTGATGCATTGGCAGTAACATATTGTTATGATAAAAAAGAGAGTTCAATTAAAATTTCATTTCTTAGATTAAAACTCTGCCTTAGAAAAAAATAATTATCATATTATTGTGGATAACATATAGTTCTATAGCAACAGTACTGAGAATGTTGAAGAGAGTTTGTAAGCAAACAGAATGAATAATTGAAACTCCACGAGTTTTATTCTCCATGTAGGGAGACAGACCAATATTTCATGTCATGTAAAATTATTCAGAGTATTTGCATAAAATGTGAATTATCTGTACTGACCAATACAAAAACAACTATGAAGGAACTTTGATTTAAGTTGCAAAGAACATTCATAAATAATCTTGGAAAGCAAGATGTACCTACATTTAATCAGCACTTGTTAAAATTTTATTCCCTACAGTTATTCAACAGGATCCATGGTATAAGAGCATAATTACAAAAATCAGATTTGAGCTCATTTGACAACAGAAGGGTTTTTATGGTGACCTATCTCCAAATGTTCCTATTTGTAATTAAATGCAGCAATCAGCAGTAAGGATTCTGAAGCTGTTTTAGTAGTTCCGCTATTCTGCTTAACATGTGGCACCCGTAATAATTAAAATGATACTAACACATGCACAATTTTATGGCCCTTATGGTGCAACCCATTATGCCAAGTAAGGGCCTCTGTTTTCACAGCATACTGCACATGGTCTCATTACACCCACTTTTCTTTTCCTGTCTTCACACTAACAACTGTTAAAAGTGAATCAACACACGAAACGTACTCTAACAGCTTAGTGTTTATGATATGTGTGCTGTTAGTCAGTGAACAGGAAAATCTAAACATTTACTGTTTATGTAAAGAATAGTGCTAGTGTTCATGAATTGCTTAGGTCTGATTATTTTATTATTCAGATCCAATGTACCGGTGAGTTTTCTCACCACCTATCCTTTCTCTCCAGTTTTTACTTTTGAGTGTTAGCAGGTTGTTACAAATTTGAAGAGCCTCAGTTCAACTTATCCCAAAAAGTCAATGTTTTCTGGATTAGCATGCTTTTTTAAAAAAAAATGTGAATAATTTTGTAATTATGCAGCTACTCAAAGACCCCCAACACTCATTTTACAGTCATCAATTCTGAATGGTTTCCAGTCTCTCTGGTCTGGGATACATTCCAAAGTCAGTCCCCCAGGTAGAACTTCAATGGATTGAACTAAATCTAGTCTCTGCATTTTCTATTATGGCTCTTTGTGAACATTAGTTGAAATTTCAGATAAGCAGCATAACTAGCCATCATTTTTCACCTCCCTCACTCCTGCCAATAACAACTTAATCCTAACAATTTTATACATTTTCTATATTATCTACACTTTAAATGAGACAGGCACTTTTTGTCAATCATATGAAGTATTACACCAAAAATATTCCATCAAATAACAGTGTTCTGTTTAGGTTTTGCATTAAGGGAGGGAGGGAGGGTTATGCTGCATTGTTTATGGAAAGATTTTAAATTTGTTGTTTTGTTATTAAGTGGAACCTCTAAAAGACAATATATATGTTAATTATAGCTTACTAAGAACAAGACAAAATATTGTTATTGGTATAAATACGTTTTTTCTCAAGTGGATCTTCCCAGAATATGAATGGCTAATTGTAGAAGAACCCTTCTCCTAACTATTAATCTAACATAACAGGATTGTAGTGCCATTTTACTGATTTAGATGCTGTGAGTCCTTACATTTTGGTCATGAAAGATTTATTTGCTTGAGATACATTTTCAGGGCAAGTGCTGATACTTTTTCCCCAATGACATGCTCACCTTTCTTACTCCGAGGGAAAGAAAGACTTCCAGCAACAATGAAGAATTAACTGTAAAGAATGTTGATTGTTGATAGCTGATTATGGCCCACCAGATTTAATCTCAACTGCTTGGAAAGGAATAGATGGATCTGTTTCTTTGAGCCTCCACCTTTTATATATCTTCCTGTTATGCAAGTCTTTTTTCAAAGCATGACATAATGAATCACAATTTGAAGGCATGACAACCAAAAAAAAAAAAAACCCAGGAAAAATCTTGTAGATAAATTCCCCCTTTTGTCATACTTTGGCTAAGAATGAAGCTACCTCTCTGGGCAACCAATTTATAAATTGTATTTGAGTATGAATGAAGGTTGACACTGATCCTTAAAAAAAATATCTGGAATAAAAATGTATTGTTACGATCAGCACCAGCACTTGTTCACCCATGATCAAAAGCAAATAAGCCACTTTGTTTGTTTCTTCCTGCAAATGAATTAAATTAGACACCATTAAGGGAAGTAGCTGTTTATATCCTGGTTTCAGCAGTAGTAGTATTTGAAGTTTCCTGCGGTAAGTTCATTACGCGTATTTTGTCCAGAATTAGTGAAGCGTGCTGAAAATTGCTAATGACAGATGTTTCTCCACTCTGTCACACTTCTTGTATCATTTGATTTGGAAAGCAACATACGGTGTTCTGCTCTATCAGTATGTCACAGACTGTCTGTAAACAGCTGGTCATAACTCAGTTCACTGAAAACCATTACTTTCCAATGAAGTCCTGGACAATCTCCAAATTGCATTTTGGCATGGCCTGGGCTGCATAATGCACAAAGTTCTTCTTTTCTGAGGTTACCTAAGGAAGGATTTCCTTCACTTCTCTCCCTCTCACCATCTCCCTGAGCTTGTTTCAGGAAAATAAAGGATTGTTTCAAGGATCTAGACACTTTTTTCTGTCTGAAGAGTCCATGGCACTTGTATGGAATGTTAATTAAAATTATACTAATGATACTAAAATAATTGTTGCTGATTTTACTTTGCTATTTTTTTTCATTCTGCTTCAGAATGCAGATGAGCATGATTCTAGAAAACAGAAAACTTAGTAATAAACAAATCTTGCTACTGGGTTATTCTTGACCCATGTTACAATTTCAGTTTAATTTAGTTTAAGGGCTTGTGTACAACAATGGTTCAAAATCAATTTATATGGAGTATTAAAGAAATGGTTTACCTGTAGGACAGTTGCTACAGACTGAAAACCATGAACAGAGTGTTCATTATCATCTCACAGTATCTTAGTTAAAAAAAATTACTTCATTTTTGGAAATGTGTTTAATTATTGGGCAGAGGGCAAAGGTATAACTGTAATAAATTTTAAAATAGATAGAATCAGCTGTGTGTAATTATGGAGCTAGCACAATATGCCTAATGATTCTTCCATGGTATTTCTATATTATAGCCATTATCTATCTATCTGTCTGTCTGTCTGTCTGCCTGCCTGCCTGCCTGCTTGCCTGCCTGCCTGCCTGCCTGCCTCTATCTATCTATCTATCTATCTATCTATCTATCTATCTATCTATCTATCTATCCATCCATCCATCCATCCATCTATCCACCCACCCATGTCCTACATAGTGTTAATCTGAAAAGCAGCTATCATAATGGTGATACAAATTCACAGGACTGACACAGGACATTTTACAGTTTTACAGTGATTGGTCTATTGCTGAGTGCAGGGTATTAGTAAGCCATAGCCATATGGTGGCTTATAGTGAATGAGTGTGACTGCTCAACTCCTCTGCCTTTGCCTGGCTACAACTGACAAGGCACAGTCAACAGTGATACTAAGAAGTCCTGCTAATAGATGAGTCTAACTAGAGGCTCCTGGTTTGTCTACATTCAAAGCAGTTGGGAGAAGGGAGGAATAGCAGCAAATCAGCCTTCTCTTACCTGGTGTCCTCCAGAAACACTGAGAGTACAATTCCTAGATTTCCTAGCCAAAATGTTTATTGGAGATACCATGACTGGTAATTTTGGGGTTTTAATTCTTATATACCCAGAGACTATAGTTAGCAAGATTGTTTTTAGCCATTTTTTCCTGCTGGCTCATCACACTGTTAAGTGGGTCCATGCGAAAGGAGAGGCAGGACACATCAGGAATGGTAAACAGTCTTTATTGTGTTTTAAAACAAAAAGCTGCTCAGCTGCGGCAGGCACAGGCTTTTAAGCTGGTGCTATCCAAAGCTTCAGCCACTGACAGGACTTCGTTTTTCCCGCTGGTGGCTGAGCCAATGAGTGGAGTCTGTTAACCGACTTTGGTCATATACAACACATACATCCAAGACTTCCTTCCTAAAACTGAAACAAATGTCTGGTGGTCAGTGATGGGATTCAATTTTTTTTACTACCAGTTCTGTGGGCGTGGCTTGGTGGGCGTGGCAGGGAAAGGATACTGTAAAATCTCCAGTCAGAGGTGGTATTTGCAGGTTCTGCGAACTTCTCAAAATTTCCGCTACCGATTCTTCAGAACTGGTCAGAACCTGCTGAATACCACCTCCGCATGTGCTAGCTTTGATGCTGAAAGGAACTGTTAGTTAGATTATCGTAGGCAGTTTTCCTTAGTAAATAAAAGAAGAGACTAAAATGTCATTGAACTGGCAACAGAGGGAGCACTGGGAAGCACACAAAGAGGCATGGCAGTATGCCAAAAGAAAATAGAAGAAAACAGAAGAGAAAATTTATTATTTTTTAATCAGGCAAAGGAAAACCAGCTGCAAGACTGACTAAGAATGACAAAATTGCTACTCTTATTTGTAAGTCCTTTCTTAACTCTAAATTAGGAAGCTGATAGGGTTAGAAATAGAGTAGTTCATTTAATGTAGGCACAGATTATAATTTGCAAGTATGCATGCTTACTGACTTGTCTATCTTGAATACAGGGGGAAAAATACAAGACAGATTTAACAATCAAGTCATGATTTCAGAGATGAATCGGAAATTGCTGAAATGACCTTGCCCTATATAACCCAAAATACTCCTTATTAACTCATACTGGAAGAATGTGTTTGCCTAAAAAAATAGAATCCTGTGTGTCTTAACAAAGGTCTGTATAGTTAATAAAATCTGGGGGAAATGTAATTTATTTATTTATTTATTTATTTATTTATTTATTTATTTATTTATTCGACTTATATGCCGCCCCCTCTCCGAAAGGACTCGAAGCGGCTCACAGCTAAAATACAATGATAACAATAAATAACCTAAAAATATATTAAACAAATTATAAGCCAAATTAGAATTAAAACCCCAAAATTAAAATAAACAAACCCCAAAGAGTCAGCATAGCCCAGATTGTAAAAACAGCCAGGTTTTTAACTCGTGGCGGAAGGTGCGAAGATCAGGCACCAGCCAGAGCTCCGGCGGAAGATTCCATAAAGTGGGGGCCGCCACAGAGTAGGCCCTCCCCCGGGTCCCCGCCAGGCGACATTGAGTTGCGGACGGCACCGCAAGGAGACCCCGTCTGTGCGCCCATACAGGGCGGTTGGTATTTGATGCTGGGAGGAGTCGTTCTCGAAGATATCCTGGACCCATGCCATGTAGAACTTTGAATGTTTACACCAAGACCTTGAATCTCACCCGGAGGGCAACCGGAAGCCAATGCAGGCCACACAGGCGGGGTGTAATATGGGAGTATCGGAGAGCTCCCATCACTACCTGCGTGGCCACATTCTATTTATTTATTTATTTATTTATTAATGAGACTTGTATGCCGCCCCATCTCCGAAGACTCGGGGTGGCTCACAACTAAAACAACAAGAACAATAAATAATTTAAAAAGAATTAAACTAACAAGCCCCATTAAAATATAATTACATAAATACATGATAAAACCATGATAAAACCACTCCCAAAGGGTCACAGCCCGCTTGGTTAAATAACCAGGTCTTCAATTCACGGCGGAAGGCGCAGAGGTCAGGGGCCAGACGGAGTCCCAGGGGAAGCTTATTCCAGAGGTCAGGGGCCGCTATAGAATAGGCTCGTCATCGGGGGACCGCCAACCGCATTGGCCAGCCAATGGGACCCCAAGGAGTCCTTGCCTATGTGATCGCGACAGGGCGTTAGTACTCAATGTCGGCAGGAGTCGCTCCCTTAAATATTGCGGACCCATGTCATGAAGGACTTTGTATGTTAAAGTTAACACCTTGAATCTCACCGAGCACAACCAGCAGCCAATGCAGACAGCAGGAGGGGGTAACATGGGAGAACCGGAAACTCCCATCACCATCCGCCGCTGCATTTTGCACCAGCTGTAATCTCCGGATAGTATGCAAGGGTAGTCCTAAATAGAGAGCGTTGCAGTAGTCGAGTCTGGAGATAACAAGGGCATGAGTAACTGTGCGCAGGGCATCGCGTCCAGAAAAGGGCGTAGTTGGCGAACCAAACGGAGCTGGGCAAAAGCCCCCCTGGCGACAGCCCCCACCTGCTCCTCCAATCGAAGCCATACATCCAGGAGGACCCCAGATTCCACGCCCTATCCACAGGGGCAACACCACTCCCCTATGGTTAAAGATGGATAATCCTGACTGGGCCGCGATGCCGGTATGCACAGCCACTCAGTCTTGGCCGGGTTGAGACGAAGCATGTTTCCGTTCATCCAGATCCGCATCGCATCCAAACACTGGGTCATCAGGAGAGGGCATCACCGATCTGGTTGGGGTAGAGATGTACAGCTGAGTATCATCTGCATATTGATGGAAACTCACCCAAACCACGGATGATCTCACCCAGCGGCTTCATATAGATGTTAAATAGCAGGGGGGAGAGAACGGACCCCTGAGGCACCCCACAAGAGAGCACCCTCGAGGTGGACCTCTGTCCCCCTGCCAGTACCCTGACCACCCCAGGAGGTGAACCACTGAAGTACAGTGCCCCTATACCCAACCCCGTCGCAGAAGGATACCATGGTCGATGGTATCAAAAGCCGCTGAGAGGTTTAATAGGACCAGGATGGAGGAAAAACCCCTGTCCCGGGCCCTCCAGAGATCATCCATCAGCGCGACCAATGCCATCTCTGTGCTGAAACCAGGTCGGAAGCCCGATTGATACGGATCCAGGTAGTCCGCTTCATCCAGGAAAAGTGGAAACTGCCGAGCCACCACACTCTCAACAACCTTCGCTAAAAAGCGAAGATTGGAAACTGGACGAAAGTTGTCTAACATGGCCGGGTCCAGGGCAGGCTTCTTCAGGAGGGGTCTCACCACCGCCTCCTTCAAGGCAGCGGGAAAGACACCCTCCCTTAGCGAAGCGTTGACAACTGCCCAGAGCCAGCCGCAGGTGACCTCCCTGGTGGCATAAGCTAACCAGGAAGGGCACGGGTCCAACAAACATGTGGTACATTCTGCACCAGCTGAAGCCTACGAGTGGTATGCAAGGGCAGTCCTAACTAGAGAGCGTTACAGTAGTCGAGGCGGGAAATGACGAGGGCCTGAGTGACTGTGCGCAGGGCATCTCGGTCCAGGAATGGGCATAACTGGCGAACCAGCTGGATCTGGGCAAAGGCCCCCCTGGCCACGGCCCCCACCTGCTCCTCCAATTTGAGCCGTGAGTCCAGGAGGACCCCCAGATTCCGTGCCCTGTCCACGGGGGGTAACACCTCCTCCCCCATGACCAAAGATGGAACCTCTGAACTGGACCGAGATGTCGGTATGCACAACCACTCTGTCTTGGCTGGGTTGATGTAATGATGTTTTTAGCTTCAGTCAAATGATGAGAATCTCTATATAGACCCCATGATGATACTAAATCAGGGACTTGCAGTAGATGAGCCTATTTCTTGAAAAATAACTCCTTGAGTCAGTTATACTGTTGAGACTTCTTCCTGCCTTTGACTTAATTATCTCCTTGATGGACTTCAAGAATTGCCTCAATAGTATTATCCTGATTAAGCTTCCCTTAAAAATCCAACAAAATAAAGCCAAGAAACAATTGGACTTTTTATCAATATACTATGGCCCTGAGAAGAAAAAAACATTTCCTCCAGCTCCTAATATCATCAGGAAAGATGACTTTATTAGTTCCAGACTAGAATGGATTCAGAAATCCACCATAAACTAATAGAATGTTTGGAGAATAACTGTTTCACAAGGATGATATCTTCTGAGAAACCAACCCCAAGATTATTTACGGATGTCTTTATTTGATTAATTATTTCCAACCAAAACTCTGCAGCTTTCAGATTTTCAAAACTTCTTACACTGAACATAAATATAGGTAGCTTCTTTTAAAACACAGAAAGTTTTCTGAGTTCCAGAAGTTGGCTGAAATAGAAGCTTTGGGTTTTCTTCTATTTACCCCTTTCTTACTCATGAGGTTTTTTTATCTCAGTTTAAAGTTTTGGCTTTTATTCACTTTATGTTTTTTTTCTCAACCTAACCTTTCTTGTTACCTATCCTTTTGGGACAAACAGACCCCAACTCTTGCTTAATTTCTTAATTCTGCTTAATTAGAGAACAGGATTATGCATTAGATCAGGTCTGCAGCTACATAGTCATATCAATAAACAATACTTATTGAAGTAGATTTACTAAAATAAGGAGTGGCTAAAACTCAGTATCTCTTTTCAAACATTTTTTTCTATAGATTTTCTGACTAGTGAAAGAGGAGTTGGATCATATCCCTTTATTAAGCTGCAAGATCTCTATTCAATTTGCATAAAAGGCCCCTATATCCATATAATTATAGTCAGTTGTTTCCAACTTGGTACCCTCAATGCTCTAATACTTGTAGTTCATAGCCATTTGAATTATAGTCCAATACCATGCAAGACATCAGGATGAGTAGGACTGCTATAAATTTACAAATCAGGAAAGCAAATTCATACATACAAAATAGACACGTAACACAGAGATTGAGAGTTTCCAAGGAATGGCTTAAATAGATATTGCTATTGTTTATCATATATCAAACCTGAGCTAGAGTTCCTAATTTTTTTGTTTGGAATTAGTAATATTACATATTCCCTTAATATTCCCACTAATACCCAGAAACAAAATCAGAAGTTTGGATCTAAATACCTTCCTGCTTTGTTCCTAAGAACTATCTTAGCACCTTCCTACTGTCTTTCACTTCTTTCTACTTTGTCCTTCTACTTTCCTTTTCTTTAATCAACAAAAACAAGGAGAACAAAAAAGATTCTTTCTCAGAACTATACACTGTGCATCTTATAAAGTATATCTTAGTCCACAATGTTTATCCAATAACACATTTGTTAATGTTGAAATGCCAAAAGATCTGTGCTGTTGTCATTTTGATCATCATTGATTCTAGAGTAATTCTAGAATCTTCTAAAGTAGAATTTGTTAATAGAATTTTATGACATTTCTTGCCACAGTTAAGTGAATCATTACAGTTGATAAGTTAGTAACCTGGTTGTTAAGTGAATTTGGCTTTCCCATTAACTTTACTTGTCAGAAGGTTACAAAATGTGATCACGTGACCTCAGGATTCTGCAATGGCATAAGTATGAACCAGTTGCCAAGCATCTGAATTCTGATCACATGATCATGGAAATGCTGAAAAGGTTGTACCTGTGGAAAACAGTCATAAGTAAGTCAATGCTGTTGTAACTTTGAACAGTCACTAAATGAACTGTTGTAAATCAAAAACTACCTATTTGTACACATGAAAACACACACAAATAATGTGCTTTGAGAAACCCACTTTAATTTTAGTTCAACATTTCTTTAAAATATTATAACTAAAAAATAACTAAATAATACAGTCCTTGTAAAATCAGGTATTTTGGAAAAAATATAAAGGTAACTAAAATATGAATGTCATGGTCATGCAAACATAGAATAGTAATAATAAAGGAGAATATTTGTAGCTCAGGATTGAAATGTTACCTAGTTTGGGTAATGAAACATCTGCAAGAAAATAGCCAAGCTCAGAGAGCACCAAGGAATCCTCATAGAATAGAATGATAGACAATTACCAATTTTCTAAATATAAAATAAGGAAGAGCCATGCTTTTATTTAGAAAAGTCTGCCTCGCTAATTGTGCTGCGGAAGGAATCATTCCATGACACTGGAGAATTCTAATACTGCATCTGGATCCATACCAATCGGGCTTCCGGCCCGGGTACAGCACGGAGACAGCATTGGTCACGCTGATTGATGATCTCTCTAGGGCTCGGGACAGGGGCTCGTCCTCTGTCCTGGTCCTGTTAGATCTCTCAGTGGCTTTTGATACCATCGACCATGGTATCCTATTGCGACGTCTCAGGGGGTTGGGAGTGGGAGGCACTGTTTTACGGTGGTTCTCCTCCTACCTCTCGGGATGTTCGCAAACAGTGTTGGCAGGGGGGCAGAGGTCGACTCCAAGGTACCTCACTTGTGGGGTGCCCCAGGGCTCGGTCCTCTCACCCCTCCTGTTCAACATTTACATGAAGCCTCCTCTGGGTGAGATCATTCATGGCTTTGGGGTGAGTTATCATCAGTATGCTGATGATACTCAGCTATACATTTCCACCCCAGGCCACATCAGTGATGCTCTCTCTGTGATGTCCCATTGTCTGGGAGCGGTACGGATCTGGATGGACAGGAACATGCTTCGACTCAATCCAGCCAAGACAGAGTGGCTGTGCATACCGACATCTCGGTCCAGTTTGGAGGTTCCATCTTTGGTCATGCAGGAGGAGGTGTTGCCCCCGGTGGACAGGGCACGGAATCTGGGGGTCCTCCTGGACTCACGGCTCAAATTGGAGGAGCAGGTGGGGGCCGTGGCCAGGGGGGCCTTTGCCCAGATCCGGCTGGTTCGCCAGTTACGCCCATTCCTGGACCGAGATGCCCTGCGCACAGTCACTCAGGCCCTCGTCATTTCCCGCCTCGACTACTGCAACGCTCTCTACCTTGGACTGCCCTTGCGTACCACTCGGAGGCTCCAGCTGGTGCAGAATGCGGCCGCGTGGGTTGTGATGGGAGCATCCCGATACTCCCATATTACACCCCTCCTGCGCGACCTGCCCTCCGGTTGCCCTCCAGGTGAGATTCAAGGTTTTGGTATTAACATTCAAAGTCCAACAGGGCATGGGTCCAGGCTATCTACGAGAACGGCTCCTCCCAATATCAAATACTAACCGCCCTGTATAGGCGCACAGGCGGGGCCTCCTCCGGGTGCCTCTGCAACACAATGTCTTGGCGACCGAGAGGGCCTACTCTGTGGTGGCTCCCACTTTGTGGAATCTTCTTCCGCTGGAGCTCTGTTTGGCCACCGATCTTCGCACCTTCCGCCACGATTTGAAAACTTGGCTCTTTTTACAATCTGGGCTGTGCTGATTCTCTTGGGTTGGGGTTATTTTAACTAGGGGTTTTTAAATTTTAATTCGGCTTAATTTGTTTAATATTCTTTTAATTAATTTATTTATTGTTGTATTTTAGTTGTGAGCCGCCTCGAGTCCTTTTGGAGAGGTGGCGGCATATAAGTCAAATAAATAAATAAATAAATAATAGGATAATAGGTGACGCTGAGGTTGGCAAGATGCTCCCCTTCCAAATATACATATAACAAATGTATATAAGGTAAAACAGGGTTACTGAGTAGCATTTATTATGTTGCCCTGCATAATTTCAACAAAAGGAAAGTTATTTTCCTAATTTCATATGCCTCTCTCTTGTTAGCAACTACTTAAGCATGTCTATAAAGAATGGAGTCTGTCTACGTTTTAATCTTAGTTCAGGAATCAAGACGCAGGGGTACTAAGTATTACACAGACATATAACCTAAATGTGGTCCTCATTTTAAAGTTAGTAATAACCAGGATGTGAAGTTAATGATGGGCAGTTCTGAAATGGCAATGATTAATAGGCACATAAAATATAGTTCCTTAATCATGCCAAAAGATAGAACATTAGACAGGTGATTCACTGGTCATTTATTAGTATAGAATCATTATATCACCTGAAGCAACACCAATATAATTGATCAGAGAATTGCTTGCTGCTTTTGTTATTTGCGCAAAAAAAAAATTGTTGATGATTGATGGACTGAAGATTTAATCTAAGAAATGCTTCCATTTGGATGAAGATGGTTGAACCAACACTCTCCCTCCCTTTCAACCAAAACATTAAAAGCAAATATTCTGATGTTCATCAATGAACATGTATTCAGTAGTGAGTATACTATCCATGTTCACTATCAATCAATTACTTCAATATTAAGAGATGGTTTTGTATGTATTAACATAGTTACCAATTGATATCAGATGTAAAGTTTCATCTGATTGACTATTGAGCTTTAACATAAAATATTCTACATATTGTCAGTGTTGTCTTTTTATTGTTATTCCAAATATTAATGCCTACAATATAATCCTGACAGTTAGTAAGAACTATTCAATTAAGCTTTTGGAGGGGGGCGGAATTTCACTTATTAATATAAATATGATTATTGTTTCATGCTGTGGGAGCTTTCCTCCTAAGGATGGTTAGCAGCAGGAGCTTTGTTTGCTGATGCAAATTAGAACCAATAGTTTGGATTCCTGAATATAAAACAAAAGAAATCAGGAAGTTAGAAAAACATTACAGATTCATTTTGCCTCTTTTAGATCTCTAATTAGAAATCACCAAATGGATATGTGATCTCCAACAATTATCGCTGACCTCCAAAATGTGTTACGTCCATTTCATTTGAAATGCATTTTACTACAGATTTCTTCATTTTTTTAAACTTTAATCTCAGATTTACTTTTTAAAATATGAAAGTAAATACTTTGCTCCCTAGTCAGCTGCAAAAGAGTTGGTACATTTGGTCAGTTCTGCTATTTCTAGTCCATGGTTTATCATGAAAATAGCTAAAGATATCTGCTGGCTACACAATAGCACTGTGTGGCTTTCCCAAAAGCCATTATTGGTTTGTTTAAGGTAGAGTTTCCCAAAATGGTCAACATCAACCCTTCAAGTCTCAATGGAGCTATCCAAAAGTTCATTGTTGTTGATATTGTTATTCATAGTACTACTAGTTAAAGTAGCATTTATTGTTTTCATAACATTTAGGAGTTAATGAGTAATCTGAAACTTCATGAAGGGATCAATGAGGCTGAAGAGTTTGAGAACCACTACTGCAAGTTCTTGTCATATATTTACCTGCCCTTGTAGTTAAATTAATAAATAAATTTAGGATAACTCTTGCTTGCTTTTTTTTCTCCCTCTGGTCGACATCCACTGCGTACTCCTTTTTTATCTAATTATAAGTATGCTTCCAGCAATGTTTATTTATTACTTTCTTTGGACACAAATAATACAGATTGGACTGAAGCAGTAAACTTCAGTATGCAGTGACTATAATGATAAAAAAATAATTGACATGATCTGTTATTTTTTTTAAAAAACCTTGAAATATTGAAAAGGGCAAACATTAAGGCATTATTATGGAACCAGCCTTTCCAGTACAAAAGTCAACTTAATACTAAATGCATAAAAATACTGGATTTTAAAAACTGAACATCCGTATCACAAGAGGCTCCTTCTATACAAGCCATGGGGGAAATTATTTGATTATGCCATGATGGCATACAATTTCTTCTTCCTCAGATTAGTCAACTGTTACCTGCCCATGAAATTTAATACCTGTCAGCTCAAATATCAATTTGAATTCTGAATACTGAAAGGCATAAAAAAATGTAGCCAACTGAAACTTCTTTTTTAAAAATCTGCCAAATAATTTAACTGAGGAAAAATAATGTAAACACGAGGAAGACAAGATGCTGCTGCTATTCCAGATGCTATCAGTAAGAGGACAAAACTAAATAGGTTCTAGGTTTAAACAGATCCTTCTCTGGGAACATTTCTCAAAATGTTATCATACAAAAACTTAGAATTACCAAGACTAGCATTTGAGATGGTTTACTTTTCTGTCATAGCAATTTCATGTATGTAATTGTCACAAAGTTGCAGTCATCAAATAATATAAATAGTGTATACTTTTTAACTAGGAAGAGGTCAATAAACATGGATGAAAAGAAATGCAACACTGAGGACAATCAGTGCCTTCAGAATCCATATGCTTATGGGTTGCTTCATACTTTCACAAGGATAAATTCCATTTTATGATGTTTTTTCCTGTGTTTACCTTGGCTACTGAAGAATTGCATATTTTTCCAGAGGCTGGGAGGTTTACTATTACAGTCTACTCTGTAATGATATAAAAGAAACACCAATTTCAGAGTGAATAGAATGTGTTTCCTGCCCAGAACTCATTAAGAGGCATGTCCACTGATCCTGGATTGATGAAAGATAGTCCATTGATGAAGGTGTACTGAAAATCCACTTTGTAGATTGAAATAAATCTAATAAATATTATTTATTACTTCTTAAAATGTTTGTGTCTACAATTACGTGTTATTGTTTACTGTCCAAAAGTGCTCTTTCGAAAGGCAACTGGACTTTCTTTGGTTTTCCTTGAAGACTTGACTTCTCATGCAAGAAGCTTCTTCAGTCCTCTTCAGTTGCTTTTTGAAAAGGTACCTTTGGGACAACCCTGATGTGGATGAGTTAGAATCTCCATAGACATTATTGTTATGTCCTAAACTTTAATTTTGGTAAAATGTTTCTTAGATTATGAGCCTAGGAAGGGGAAATGGCATGGAATAAGACTTGAAAAGAAAGGTAAAATGGAAACTAATCAAACAAATAATTTAGAAAAAATGCTGACAGACCTTCAAGCCTGACTATAAAGAAATGGAATAAATACTTCCCACTCCCCAACTGTATGCTTCATGTCCATGAAGAAAGGTCACTTGTTTCAAGTATATATTTTCTGGTAATGTTTACAGAGATTTAAAAAATCAAAGATTAAAAATATAGGTAATGCTATACATAGTCAGTGTGTTTGTGATGCTCATATAGCAGATACTACCTCATTTCTCTTTGCACAATTATGAAAGTGTGGTGTGGATTGCGTGAACGGAATATGGCCGTGCTTCTGAGTTGCAAGTATTCCACCATTTCTGTTGATACAATAATGGATTTTAAACAAAACAATCAAAAACAATCATGAATAAAATGTAATCTTATGAAATTGTGGTCTTATGCTATCTGTATAGGCCCACAAAACACAGTGGGTCTAACATCTAGATCAATGAAAGCTGGATTTTATGTTAATAGACTTTAACTATATTACCTTTTACTTTCATTAAAGTCTGCAGGATTTAGTTGTGATTAACATTTACTAGATTGTACCTTACACCCTTAATTTTAAAAAATTACTTCAGTCTAATAATGAATTTAATTAGTTCAGTAAAGCACCAAGGAAACTACCTGAGATATGGCTATTAATAAAGTCCCAACTATTTAGCAGGAATTTTGTCCCAAATTAGATGGCTCAAATTCAGGAAAAAGTAATTAGTCAAAGATCTGAACTCATTATGGAAATTCCAATTAAAGCCTCTTTTCTATGTGGCAGTAAAACAAGTAAATTTTAGAACTGAAAATGAATGTGACAGGAAACCCTGGAATTATGCAGCTCTATTAGTATTATGCCCTCTGCTACAATGACATGATCAGTTTTAATTGATCAGATACATACAGAGAGACAGCAATACCAAAAACTAAAATGAATATTCTGAGGAAATCTTGAAGGGAAGAATGTTTGTTCTTCAGGAACTGATGATTAAAATAAGAATGCAATAGATACAGATAGTCCTTAACTAATGGCCAGTCATTTAGTGACCATTTGAAGTTTTGACAGGCCAACCTAGGGGCTACTTACAACCCAGATTTGAAGTTCCAGCAATCAAGTTTCTCCCCACAATCATGTGACCACACTTAGGGTACCTAGCAAACAAGGTTTACTGTATTTATAGCCATTTGCAGCATCCTGCAGTCATGAGACTGAGTTTTGTCCCAAACTGGCAGTTGCTTCCACTTTTCAACAGAACCACCCATAGCATACCCCTTGTTTGCCTAATGACTGTGGCATCCAATTAATCATTGTGGATTTGCTTAGAATTTTTATGAGCCAGGAGCTTTTATGTGGTTTGGTAGTTGGCATGGGACTAGATGTGCTTTGGACTTTCTTGTTCTCCTTATGGGAGAGAAGGGGAGGCTGGAGGTACTGTAGCTTTAGGAGGGTATGAGGGAAGGGGAAGATTTCGGTTTTGAGAGAGCTGGAGAATTGTGTGAAAGAATATTTGGATAAATTATTTGGATAAAAGGCCTGCTCAAGTGGAGGTGCTGAGTATTACAAAAGTGCTGGAATCTGAAAAAACTTGTCTATCTAGTTGAAGGTTTTTTGAATATTTATCATATTTGTATAGGTTGGATGTTTCCCAGATCTTTGGGGATGGGAGATGGGGGGAGACGAAAGCCAGACAGAGAAAGAGGAGAGATGATAGGGGGAGAGTATGGTTGTGGTGATGGGCATTGAAAAGTATGATATGAGACAGGGTGCAGGCCTCTCTTGGGAAAGGTGATATTTAATACCAATACAACATTCTGGCCTCTTGTGGTTATTTACAGAACTGCTTCATCCCAAGAATAATTGCTCATCCCACTAGATCTGATAGGAAAGGCATGCTCCAGATCCCTTCCCTGAAATCCTGCCATTTAGTGGGATCTGGGAAGCATATCTTTTCTGTGGCTGCCCTTCCTCTGGTGATTCAGTAGACCACCAAACTTTTAGCTTTTTGGAAGGCTATCAAGACCGTTCAGATATTAGAACACTGCTATTGTGTCTCCTTTATCCTTCTCTTCTTTAACCTAAACATACCTTGTTATTTTAACCACTTCTTGTAGAATTGAGCTTTCAATCATTTTACCACCCTTTCATTTTTTCTCTGCACAATTTCCAGTTCATTTTTGTATTATGGTGACCATAGCTGCACTTGGTAACCCAATATATTCCAGCTGCTCTCTGACCAGTGCAGCATATAGTGCTATCACTTCCTATGAGAATACTATAGAGAAAGTGATGGTACTATTCTAATACAACCCAAGATCACATTGGCTTTTTTGGCAGCTACGGCACATTGATGGCTCATGTTTAATATGTGACCTACCAAGGCTCCCAGATCCTTCTCACAAGTGCTACTATTACTACTAATTAAGGCACTATCAGTCTTGTATCTATCCTTCTGTTTCTTTTGGTCAAGTGCAGAACATCTTAATAGAGTTCAATGCTGAAGACTGTGATCCCTTTCCCAGTTTTAAACCACAAATTTTATGACCTTCCCTTCTTTACCCTAATCTAAGACACAGTTTGAAGAGTGCTGGGCTCAGGGCAGAACACTGAGTATTTAAGTGCATAACTTGGTCTATGGACACAGACCAACATTGGCTACAAATGTTCAGCAAACTGCTAATCCATCTGATAGTGGGACTATCCATCCCATATTTTTCCAGCTGATCAAAAAGAGTATTATGAACTACTGGTACTTTATCCAAAAACTTACTAAAGTCTTAAATATGCTACATCCACAGCAATCCCTTGGTCCACTGATCTAGTCACCTTGTCAAAAAAATCAATAAGGTTTATCTCTGACAACCTGTTTTTAACAAATCCTGCTGGCTTCTTACAACAACCACAGCCAATAAACTAAGAAAAAAGAAAGTGCAAGAAGTCCAGAACTAGGCATAACACATTTTTCTTCTCTTAAAAATTCTTAGCTGTCTAAAAACTATGAATATTGGGAAATGGTTGGACAAAAGAAAAAGAAAACATAAAAAAAAATAACTGAGAGTATATAGATAATCTCTGGACTAATTTGAATAATTCATTTATTCATTTGGCTCAATGTAACTATTCAAATTGATCCATAAAATTGATTCAGATTGATATTTTGATTCAGTTCAGATCAGTTCAATTCTGTATATCAATATGAAAACAAAATAATTCAGAGCCATTAAGAACCCAATTAAATTCCAAAAGTCAATTGAATTTGTGATCCAGTCAGATCACTTTGAACTAATATTTCAAAATTAATGTTTTTCCAATTCACTTATAGCACAAAATTTGGCCAAGAATAAATCAGAGGGCGGAGATTATTTATGATTGGAAGCCACCTAGTATTTTTGGGAATAAGCAACATAAAATGATTACATAAATAAAAAATAAATACATAAATCAACTCTTTTATAACACAGTGTCTTAAACTTAGAGACAGCTATTCTCATTAACTGTGGATTTTTTTCAAGAAATTTGGGTTTTAAGCAAAATAAAGAAGTAGGATGTTAGAGAGAAGGATGGTTAGAACTACTGTCTCAAGAGAATTCTGTGAGATCACATATCAATATACTTTAGCAGAATCCTTAGATCAGGGGTGTCAAACTCACATTGTCACAGCAGTGTCACATGAGGTATTGGGGTTTTTTTTCCCTTTCCTAACTGGGCGTGGGCGCTGTCAGTGCGTGATGCATCCCGCCCATAGGCCAGGAGTTTGACAGCCCTGCCTTAGATCAATGTTCCTGAACTTTAGCAACTTTAAGATGTTTGGATTTCAACTCCCTGAAGTCCTCAGCTAGCATGCTGAAGTGCAGAATCTTAAAGCTGCCAATGTTGAAAAACACTACCTTAAATAAACACAGGCTAGGTTAGTCAGTAAATAGGGGGAAATGTGGAGGGAAATGTTCAAAACTAACAAACTGCAGAAAAGGTACAGTAGTTGCTGTAACCAACAGGAATCAAAACAGGCCTTCATTCAGTAAAACAGAAATTGTCACCATTGTGTTGTGCCTCTGCCAGAGCAACATATGGTAGCACAGCTGACACCTATAATCTTTCTTCTTCTTTTTTTCTGTTGCACATGTGCACTGCATTTGTGGAATATGAGAAGTTTATAATTTGCCTGTTAACTCCTTAATATGATGACATCCACTGTTTCAAATATACAGCCTTCTCTGAACTGAAAATTCTAACAGAGTTAATTTAGATGGAACATTCAGAATATTCATTTAACACTTGCACCATTAGGGACTGGAAATTTTTCAAATGTTTACAAGAAATTGTTGCTTTTTATCCCCATTTCTTTATTGCTGATATCTATAAATCAAGAAAGAGGCAGAGAGAAGCAGAACTGCCTCCATTCAAGGGCAATGCAAATATATTGAGGCATAAATTTGTCATCACAGGATTCTTTCTGAAGTTTTATTCAATTCCTACGTAATATTATTTATCTTATTTATCTTATTTATTTTATTCACTGAATTAACATGGCCATCTATCTTATACAATGACTCAAGGCAGCTCACAATGATCCAGAAAATATTGTTAAAAACATATCTTTCCTCAAGATGCCGGACCAAACATCCTCACAGTTCACCCTCCCCTATCATATCCCTATGCTTGGAGAAAGATCCAGGACTTAACAGCCCTATAGAAGTCTAAAAGGATATCACTTTGATCTCTGGTGGGAGGCTGTTCCAAAGGATTGTGGTGGCTACTACATCCTTTGGCATGCCTCAAAGGTCCCATCAGAGGGCAAAATTTAAGGTAAGGAGTCCTGGAGCATGCTTACTCTATCTAACTTAGTAGGACAGGCAGATACCTCCAGGGAAGAGTAAGTATTGAACACCTTTGCTTCCATTTTCTCAGGAAAGAAAGAAAGAAAGAAAAGAAAGAAAGAAAGAAGGGAGGGAGGGAGGGAGGGAGGTACAAAAAAGGAAGGAAGGAAAGAAGGAAGGAAGGAAGGAAGGAAGGAAGGAAGGAAGGAAGGAAGGAAGGAAGGAAGATCCCTCTAATTTCCACTTTGGCAAATTATAATGGAGAATAGCAGTAGAAGTGGTTCCAAATAAAACAGAGTTCAGCTGCACTAAATAAAAATGTAGATCAAATTTTCAAACCTGAAAGCATAATCCAATTCTCCAATTTGTAAAATATTCTTTACCATCTGACCCATGAAACTATGGAAATTTGGCTATACACATGCAAAAGATGCTCCCAAATTACTCCATATATTTGACAGACAAACCAAATGAGACATTGAATAGAACTCAGCAAAGAAATAAAGAAAACCCGTAACATTTGCTATCTATTGACTGTCTGGACTTTGAGCTCTGCTATAGTAACACTAGCAAATGGTCCATGTCACACCACCCACTTCACCACCTTTATTCATGTACTCTATATCCAAATAACCAAACTCACTCCCACATTAAGTGCATTCTACATATCATATGTAGTCTCTTTAAAAGGTGCAGAATAGCCCTATCAAGATTGAACAATCATGTATGGAATAGGATTATTCTTTTTTCTTCTTCATATTAGAGTCCTATCAAATCCTGGAACTGTCCTCCCCTATTGTGGCTTTGGAGACATGGGAATTGCTTGAGGGATGGGGAATATGTAAAATAACATGCATGATGACATTGTACAAATGACATGAATTCTGTACTGTACATTATTTGTGACATGACATGAGTGACACAAATTACTTTATTAGGGTCACTTGTGCAATAGTATAATGATGCATAGTTTATGATCATGGGATCTTCCAGATGCCTGTGCACAAGGAACATCTGTTATAGGAAAGGACTATTTCAAGTGCACCCATAACATGAGCTAGGGGAAGAAAACTTTTTCTAGGTGTCATATTTTCTGATAAGACTTTTGATGCTTAAGAAAATTTGGCTCCAAGTCTAGTTACATGCTACATATGTTTGCAAAAATGACTGTGACACTCATATTTCCTCTGTGTACAGTTAAAATATTGTTGGAAACATGAGTCAACATTCTATTGCATATCCTCATTTCGCTCAGTTAATCTTTCAAATAATATCTGATTTAAATGCATATATGATTAATATTTAAGTTTGTGAATTCATTTCATTTAAAATGTAGACCAACACTCAAGTTTGAAATTGGGCGTCTCTGTGAAAATAAAACCTGTGTTTGCATTTTATTCCATTTCCCTCTCTCCTTTTTTTAAAAATACTGTCCTATTCATTTTTTCAGAAGGTTTGTTTATGAGAAAATTTTAATAATAGTAGAATAGAAAGACTAGCAGCAATGTGTTTTAATTCAGGCTTTATCAGCCCATGATGGTATGACAAGGAATTTTGTAAGCTGAAATCTTAAAGGACACAATGTCCTTGTCTTGTTATTTGTTCCTTATATAAAGTTTGAGATAACAGATGACAGATCATCAGTTGAAAGGGACCTTGTAGGTCATCTAGTCCAACCCCCCGCCCAAGCAGGAGACCCTACACCATTTCTGACAAATGGCAGTCCAATCTCTTCTTGAAAGTCTCAAGTGGTGGCGCTCCCATAACTTCCGAGGGCAAGCTGTTCCATTGGTTGATTGTTCTCACTGTCAGAAAGTGACAAGTATAGCTACAAAGGATTTCTAATGATTAATTTTGTCTGCTCATTTAGTATTTCTTTTACATTTTGTAATTAGAGTACTGTATGTAGATCATCTTAGAAGTTATATTTTATCCCAAGCAGAAAAATTGTTCTACCATTTAGGGAATGTGAGGTGAATTTCAATTTTAATTTAATTTTGGGGGTTTTCCACAACTTTTTATTGGTGTTGAAAAGTCAATATACAAAATGTTGAGATGTATGTTGATTTGTATTTCATCTTGCTTAGATGCAGGCTAAACATAAACCTGCCTTACCCTAGTTTGTTTTGTTGTTTCTCCATTGATTATTACTCTTCTAATAGACTGAACAAATAATAAAAGCTCATGTACCATATTTTATTACCGGATATATAAAAAAAATCTTTGGAGAAATAGTACATTATGTCAGCAGTACAAATCAATGCATTTTTACAGATGCATGGTATGTTAGAAACTTGACACAAAAGATGTGAATTGAGTTAACGAGTCTGCCTGCATATTTGCCAAACTGTGTGGTCAATTTGTTTGAATAAATTTGACCTTTCCTCTTTATTGACTTCTTATAGAGAAAAAAGATATTGAATCCATAGCCAATCATCATGATGACCATAAGTCTACTCAGGCATCTTGACAGCTGAATTGCTACCCCATCAAGAAATTAACCCTGAGGCAACAGCTAAACTGGCACACATTTGTTGATTCTCCTTTTTTTCATATTAAATATCTCTAAGGTTTTCATATTTTTCATATTGTTACACTTTTCACTTCTGCTTTGCATAGCATTTGCAAGCAAAGATTTATATGGCATAATACACCCCATTAGCAGTCCTCAAACCCTAGTTATACAGATGAGAAACTAAATGCAAAGCTGTCAAGTTTCAGTTTTCCGGGAGGAGTGTGTTGCTTCTTATGGTTCAAAGTAGGGAAAATGTTTGCAAAGGGTTATGTTCTGATAAGACAGGAGGAGCATCATTATACCACTAGGATCAACAATTCCAAAATAGATTTGAAAGAACAATGCAATTGCTTCCATATGGCCAAGCAGGATTGGTACTTCTTAAATAGGGCAGTAGCTCCCCCTGTCAATGATAAACTAATTTAAAACAGAGAAGTGTTTCCAGGGACTCAGAGATAAGCAATGATTTCTGCTGTCTGAAGGAAATCTATTACCCTGATGAATATCCTGAGATCTTGATCTATGTCTAAAGTTGCTGGGTGAAACTTTTGTTTAAGTAATGAAGCAGGAATGGGTTTTATTTCAAATCAAATCTTTATTTCAGTTGTAGACCAGTATAAAATAACATCAATAATAATTGCAGCCATTTATAATAGAAAGTAGGCAGTACCAACACAATACTACAACAATTAATATATTATTTACTGTAATATCACAACATCTAGATCTTTATATAAAGATTTTAATAATAAGACTACATCTTTAAACAAAGAAGTGAAAATAGAATGTGAAACAGAATATAATGAAATGATTAAAATTAAACTACAGTAATTAATATATCTCTGTATGTGTTTATGACCATAGATCAGATATAATGAAACACAAACTATAAAATAAAAACTGTGATACAATTAACATTTTCAGTTCATATGTGTTACCTACCTGTGGATTCTCACTGCATCTGCACTGAACTTAGCACTTGCAGCAGAAACCTATTGCTTTGTAGGAAAGAAGAAAAGTTTGATTGAAGACTCATCAGATGTATCCTTATTATGAATGTAAAATATTCTTCATTGAAGTCTTTGTAGAAAATATATATATAATAATGCAGTTGTAGAAGTTCAATTTCACTTGATTGACAAGAACAAAACATGTTCCAAATATTTTTCATGTTGCTACACTTTTCACTTCTGCATTTTGCAGAAACATTCTAGAGTGTTTAGGTATCCTCCTTGCAAAACTATGAAAGGAAGATTATTCTGGTGACCCAAGGACACAGATAAACCTCCAACAACTCTCAGAAAGAGTGCTAACAACCAGATGACTGTAAGGAATATAAATCCTTCCATTCTCCACTATTCAGTAAGAATTGAAGAAGCTCCTTACATGAGAAGCGAAACGTCTTCAAGGAAAACAAAGACAGTTTAGTTGCCTTTTGAAGAAGCACCTTTGGGACAGCCATGACCTGGATGACTGGAAATCTCTATAGACATGAAGATCATTACACTTAAAATAGTTTTATCTTTAATACATTGCACTGGTAAAAATGTACAAGAGATGGCATCCTCAACTAATACCTAGGGTACTGAGGTCATCATGAATGGTTTAACAATGAATGTAACAATCAGAACATTGAGTTCTCTTTCTTTCTTTCTTTCTTTCTTTCTTTCTTTCTTTCTTTCTTTCTTTCTTTCTTGTGACATCTTCTCAGATATTAGAAGAAAGCTAACATGTCCACTCCTCTTTCACGAACCATTATCTGGTAGTGATTAAGGGACTTGCATATCTCAATGAAGTTGTGAGCTATACCATTGGGAGTGTACACAATTATCTAAAATTCCTATAGAGCACAGGTGGAATGTTGTGAATAACATTCTAATCTCCCAGCAAGCATCAGCTTAAAGAAAGCTCTTACAAAGGAGAATTAAGGAATTAAAAGCACAGTTGTCATTTTTGGCTATAGATTGATTCACAGCTCATATTGGCTTCCCAGCAATTCAAGCTGGTTGTCCACCTTACAGGACAAGCTCAATTGCTAAAAAGTACAGCAGCTGAGGGATTCTAATTATAGCAGAAGATGAACTGAAAATGATCAAATTTTTTTTATGTATAAGGCATGTATTTAGAAATGTATTAGACATAGTGCTTTAAATTCCGTATTAATACTTGTCCCACGACACAAGCATTTTCTGTTCATCTAGCACTAACCAATACTTAGCATTCAACTAATCAACATTCATTAAATGAAAATAAAATTAACAAATCCTGACTCTTCTTCAGTGAAAATGAGAAAATAATTCGTCTACCTGCCACCCCATCAAAGAACAGTAGTAAGCTTTGCTTGGCATTGCAATCAGAAAATCTTATCACTAAACAGAAATGTTGTGTGAGACATTATTAGTCATCTGAAAGATTTTTAGAGCAAAGAGCACCACCATTGTGCCAGTGTGATATTGCAAAACCTGTAACATCAGTCATATATCCACTGGTCCTTGCTTATTTTACAAAACATTTTGCTCATATATTGTGAAAAGCTTAGCTAAAATATGAAAATAACATTTATCTAGCACTTCTAAATTCTCAGTTGTAAGAATAGCTAAGAATAAGTTGGGCACCTCCTAAATCACATTGAAGGGACAGAGAAATGTAATCTATAAATTCAAGAAAAAATCAAATATCTATGCAAGAAATTTGAACATCATCAGTCCTTTGCTTCAGAATTGGATTAACTACTTAGATTTGATTTATCATAATAATTAATTTGTCACTCTTTGCAATACTAGGAAGAGCTTTTGGTTTACCCTTTGACTTCCTCTTTAAGAAATATTTTTTAGAGCTCCACTACTTAGCTTTAAAATCTTGCCATCTTTCATTCCAAGGTGTCATCTTACTGACTTCTCACCCAAACTGCTGTTTGTTTAAGGTTTCTCAAAGATCCCAGTAATCTTCCCAAATCTCTAGCCCCCATATCTCAAGTAGAGATAGATGAGTAATTTTATCCCTGAGAACATTTAGGTGGATATACATGACTTGTCTAGTGTGTAAGAGGTCCCACATATAAGCAAATGTTGGGAATTCTTTTCTAAATTTTTATTTTTCACATTTTTGAGCCTCCCATCTCCCTCACAGAAAATGCAGATTAAAAGCACAAAAAATGGGGGGAAATACCTTCAAAGTATATGCGTTGCAAAAAAGAGGTATGTAAAACTACAATTTTCTATTTTTATGCCAATTTCAGAACATGAAATTAATTCAATATTTTAACTAAAATTATAAAAAGTGAAATATTCCCCTTAAAGCAGTACTTGTAAATACCATGAAAAATGTAGAGAAAATGAAATAGATGGTATGGTCTATTTCTATTTTCAAGAATAATAATAATTCACATCCATATCAAAAAATATAAAGTTTCAATATTTATTTATTTATTTATTACTTGTTTGTTTATATCCTGCCTTTATAATTGTTTTCAAATAATTCAAGGTGGTAAACAAATCTAATACACCTTCCTCCTCCTGTTCCTTCTATAATAAGAACTCTGTGAGGTAAGTTGGGTTGAGAGAGAATGATTGGCCCAAGATCACCCAGTTGGCTTTTATGCAGTAGTGGTTTTCAAATTTTTTACTACCGGTTCTGTGGGCATGGCTTGGTGGGCATGGCGTGGCTTGGTGGGCATGGCAGGGGAAGGATACTGTAAAATCCCCATTCCCTCCCCACCCCACTAACCTGCTTTCCAGCTCTGTTCTCCTGTGCAGGACAACAAAAGAAGACCCAGCTAATCAGCTGGGACTCCGAACAGCTGGGACTTGGGAGGCAGCAAATAGATGGCGGGGCCAACCAGAAGTGATATTTACTGGTTCTTCGAACTATTCAAAATTTCTGCCACCAGTTCTCCAGAACCTGTCAGAACTGGCTGAATACCACCTCTGCTTTTATGGCTTAGACGGGATTTGAACCCATGGTCTCTAGCCTGGATTTTAGCCTGGTGCCTTAGCCACGAGAGCAAACTGGCTCTTGGCAGTTTGCCAATACTTGACAGGCACATGGAATTGAGCTATTCTTGTTTTGGTTTAAATGTTAGCTTCTTGTCTAGTTGCTATGATTATTAAAATTGTTAATTTCTGCTCCATAGAAAGGGCATGTTTCCTTAAACCTTAAACTCTAGAATTAGGAACTGGCTCAAACTGGCAATAATCCTGTTCTAGTGAAATCAGAAAGGATTGCTTTGTTTCAGATATTATGTATGGATAATCTACAGTTAGAATCACAGTCTAAGACTGGTGGAAATTTAATAATTCAAGTACTAATCAAGAACCTAAGAATTAATAAGGTAAGAATATAGACAGTTCCAAGCATGATGCTGTTTTGTAAAATTAGGGTGTTCAACTTTGAAAAAGTCAGTGTTTCCAGATATTGAGGAAGTCCTTTAGGTATCACTCTGAGGGCTAAAATCCTAATTGGTATAACAACAGATTTCTTATTATTTTAAACAAAGAAATAAATCATCTTTATTTCAATATATTGAAAATTAAAATGCATTTTGTTCATGATCAAATCTAATGTTTAAAAAGTATCCCAGGCCCTTATAGGGGAGGGAATAGAAGTAAAAATTAACGATTAATTGAAGAATCCTACATACCTCTAATGAAAAAGTAGAAATTCTAGTTAGCTCAATAAGACTGTATTACAAATAAATGGGATGATGGATCAATGAATGAGCATAATAGTGTACATGTCAGCAAACATTTATGATTGTGAAAATACTTGGTAAATTTCATATTTTGGTTGAATCATTTTTTTATTACTAGTGTAAATCTAAACAGATACTTTAAAAAAGAGTTGAGTTGTTATGTTCTATGCTAAGGCACGTACGCACTTTGGGAAGGTAATTTGAAAGCAAGTTGAGCCATGACAAATAGGGACAGCTGGCCTAATTGAATCATTTGATCTAAGACAGCTCAACTTGGTTATCCTCACTGCAGCTCACATTGATATTAGTGACTGAATCATTAGCCATGAAATCATGTCGACTTCCCCGACTGCACCATTTTTGACATGACACGGAGTACGGACTGCCTTTCATTAGAGCACTAGTGAGTTTTTAAGTCTGCTGTAGGTGGGGAGGATATTTTTGGAATGAGGGAGAACTTTTTTGGCACGATTATAGGAAACAGTTTCCTGTAAGATACACCATGAAGCCATTCAGAGAAAGACACTTTTGTTATGGCTCAGGTTATCTGTTAACCCTGGCAGAAAAATTGGGCATCCAAACTTGTTGTGCTGACTGCACTGTTGGTGTTTTAACCACATAACGCAACATAATTGGTACAAACCAATGGTGGGATTCAAAAAAAATTTTCTACTGGTTCTGTGGGCGTGGCTTGGTGGGCATGGCGTGGCTTGGTGGGCATGGCAGGGGAAAGATACTGCAAAATCCCATTCCCTCCCCACCCCACTAACCTGCTTTCCATCTCTGTTCTCCTGTGCAGGGCAACCAAAGCAGACCCAGCTGATCAGCTGGCACTTGGGAGGCAGAGAATAGATGGGGGCGGGTCCAGTCAGAGGTAGTATTTGCCAGTTCTCTGAACTACTCAAAATTTCCACTGCCGGTTTTCCAGAACTGGTCAGAACCTGCTGAATACCACCTCTGGTACAAACACCCAAATCAAATTCCTAGACTTTTGGTTTTCTTTAAAGAGACCACAAATTTGTTTACATTTGGGAATGTGTTTATTCTCCATATTCTTCAGCAGATGAAAAAATGAGTAGTGGATTAAAAACCCACATCAAAAGCTGTCTCCCAAGTCCCCATAGATCTTTGTACTTTCATCCTGAAGGTTGGCCAAGCTATTTTTATTGTATTATGTAAGGAATAAATCTCAGATGATTAAATTCACATAAAATGTAATAAATTTTACACAATGTATTGCATAAACTCAAACCAATGTGTGAAACTGCAGAAACAAAATACAAAGTAACTACACTTTATGTCTTAGCATAATGAGTAAAATAAGGTATTTGACTTTTCATGGTTTTCCAGAATTGTTGTGTTCTTGTTGCATCTACTTCAGTCAACTATATGCTGAACTAAGTTAAAAGATCTACAGTGTATGTTTAAAAGTTTTGGGCACTCACATAAACTTGGTATTTATTTTGAGATGTGGCAAATCGTTTGCACATGAAAGAAATCCATTTCAAAAAAAGACTGTGTTGTCTATTAACCCAAAATAGAATGAAATAGAGTACTTAAAAGCAGTTTTTTACACTTCACCATAGTTTTTGCCTAACTGTGGTGGTTTAATGAGTAAACCATAATCAGCTGACATCATACAATAGGCCTAGCTTACAAACCACAATAGCTGTAAGCTAAAACCAAACAAACCGTGTTATAGTTTGCTCCTATGTATATTTAATGTGGATATTTTAGAGTTTTTATGGTTTTACTGTTTTTATTGTTTAAAATGTTTTTAATTTTTACCAGTAATCCACTGATTGATTGATGGACATCCATAGAAATTGAGTGAATGAATGAATGAATGAATGAATGAATGAATGAATGAATGAATGAGTGCAATGAATAAACCCAGTCATAATCCTTATTCCACAGCTCTCCATTCTAATCCTGTGCATTAAATTGCAGTTAGATTTGGCTAAAATAGAAGTTGTGGAACTTTCATTCTGAAAAATCCATAGATTGTGTAGGTTGTTATGTACAAAAATAAGTGAGTATTTTTGTTGATTATGTAACCTGTTCAATAGGACCAAGAGTCCTGAAATGTCTTCTTGCACAATTCTTAAAGGAAGCAACATACTGTTCTCTTTTATTTCCTGCTACACTAACTTGTTTTAGCAATATGCAGAAGTCTGTTGATTTAGCACTAAGTGTACTTTTGAAATCCCACTGGGAAATAAGAAGCTTGATTGACTTTTGGGAAGACATAAATATCCCAAAATGTCTCATCGAGTTGCACTTAAAGGTACAAAATGTAATAATGACTTGTTACAATTGCTGCCTGGTTGCACTTTGATTTAGTAGCTATTCTCAATTAGAAATGTTGCACACAAAAAAGTATTTTTTTTAACGCTGATGAATTTGTACACCAGAATGTTTATCACACTCAGTACCTTATGTCACCTGAATCATTATAATTATAATTCCCTCAGTAATGCATGAGCCCAGAGAATGTGATGAGCTGTTTATTAATGATCTGATCCTTGTTTATAAGTGATGTCTTATATTTTTGCAGAGGAAAACAAGTGAACTTACCTTAATTATAGATATGATTTGGCAATATTTCCTGCACATCTGCATGATATTCACTGCAGTTTTTATCAACCTGAAGTTACAATGATCCCAGCTCAACAAACAATTAGGCACAGTAATCTCATTATTTTATGCATATGTACTACTTGATGTTTATCTAATAGCACATAAAAACCAAAGCCATTTATAGTGATTCAGACATTCAAATTTCCTAGTTTAATGCCAACTGTTGGTTCTGCAGCTTTTAAGAGATCTTTTCTAGTCCTACCTGGAAATAGACTCAATGTGGCACTTTTTTCATGCAAACAAAGGTATTTCTCTCAAAACAGAATAAAGCTATAATCCTGATGATTCCTTAAACTGAGTTATTCTGGTAGATGTTAAACTGAGTTATTCAGTTTAAACTGAATTATTCTGGTAGATGTTCTATATGACTGGTTACTAAAGTTTTTGTCATTTAGAAACTCTTGAAAACTATGAATCAGTTTTCATATCTATCCAGTAACCATTAAAACAGTAATTCTAATAGCCATTCAGTGATTTGAAATTCAGTCTATATATAAATGCAAAAATATGAAATGTATATCTTTAAATTTATCTCTGAGATATGAAACACAAACATCTCTCAGGACATAAGAGGATAACTTATTTATAAGGAATTTACAAGGCAGGTATGGAATCTACTAATCAATCTAGATTTAGATTTTGAATTAATTACTGTTATCAGATTCATAGTCCTCCCCCCAAAAATGTGATTATTCATTAATGCATGGCAACAGTTACTGATTCTGAGAAACATAAATTATTTTATGTTATCATTGAAAGAAGAGACATATTTCTGTGCAGAAAAGGAAGTGTTGATGGAAATGCAGCAGAGTTTTTTTGGATATCCAAATAAAATAAACTGAATATTCTTAGCAATAAAAATGTAGCTCCCACCCACCCACTCCCCACCTCCCAAAAAAAGGTAAGAAGCAAGAGTTTTAGTTCTCTGCAACTTAGCAACTTAGATTTACTTCAACATAAAGATTTGTGCCATGCAAGTGATGCAATTTCCTGTCTCCAAGTATAGATACATTGTGATTAATGATTACTCATGTAATGAAAATGATTTGTACTGCGTTGAACAAATTCAGGCTGGTGCTTCTCTTCCCAACACTGACTGAAGATCTTCCAGCCTGAGAGGTTGTGGCACACATTACAGTATTTAGCGTTGGCACAGCTGTTTAGCCTGGAAGACCTTGTGAGGCTTCAAGCTGGTGGCATTGCCTCTTCCTATAGAGACTCTTCTCAGCCTTTTCCATAACTTAACTCTCCTAAACAATCACAAGCAGAACTGCGGGGCAGAGCAGTACAAGACAACAGGGTCACAGCCATCTTACTCATAGATGAGATGATCATAGAATGTAAACTGATGATCATTTTATGTATAAAGGAACCGCAGTTATAAAGAAACAGAGGAAGGGAGAGATGTGTCCTAAAGCTAAAAAAAGAAACTATTAGATGGCTAAGCACAATATAGGAATGGATATAGCAGATCTTCAGGAAAGAAGATAACTTTATCTGGCTAAAAAATCATACTAACAGCTAGGACAAATGTAACCTTTGGACATAATAACCCTTGTTCGAGACTGTCTCAACCCATAATTACTTTCATACGTTTTATTAAATCTAGGCAAGAAATTTAGAATGTTAATGTTAATAAAAAATCATCTTGTGACCTATAGTCATGGCATGATTACCAGCATTTAGTAATTTTGACAGTTTACATATTTGCTGTTGACAAATAATATATTTCCTATTTCCTGTTAAAATATGAACAATACATTTAAAATCACATGAACTATGATTTTTATACTATTACTTTTATTGTGAGAGGGGCCCCAAAAGACACTAATACTAGGGTCCACAAAAGTCATCATGTGCCCTTGCTAACAACCATCCCTAGAATTAATGGCCTTCTGATGTTTTATGTTAAAATTGACAAAATGAAAATAGTTGTCCAATATGTCTGGATTTTGCCAGATTAGAGAAGACTATGAGAGCGATGTTTTGTTTGCTCATTTAATGTTATAATGAAAATAGTATGAAAGTCTATTTCTCCAGCAGAAGTTACTCCCATTAAAGGGGGAAAACATATCTATGGTGCTTCAATTCAAAGACTTGACATGTTATTAGATGCTGAGGTTAACTTTAATGTTTTTCAGATTACTTTGAGATTAATATGCCTTCAGGAATTTCTGTAATACTCTGGCAATATCTTTCCTCTTTGTCATCTCCATCATTTTCTAGACAGTAAGAAAGAGCAAATGTATAGTTAAGATCTGTCATGATAAAGCAAGTAGAGAGAGATTTAATTACAGTAAATCATTACAACTCTTGTCCTTACAAACATGAAAATGTAAAAAAGAATCATAAATTTGATTATGATAGGGAAGTGTTAAGAAACCAAGTTCTGTTTTTGTTAGCTCTATTAAATTAGCAAATTTTAATCCAGTCCAGATAGCGGAACAAATTTCCATTTCACATGCATGACACTATATGCAATGTTATACAAAATACTGATAATTCAAAATTATTGTGTCATACTATACAATTTCATTGCATTAAATTATATGTCTGCGTCCTAAAGTAAGACTTTTTTCCATGGTTTAGTTCAAGGTTTAGCTCTCTTCCCATATGTGAGCCAGCAAAAAAACTAAACAGCTTAGATTTCATTGCCTCCATTGCCAATTCCAATACTATTTGTTCGGATTTGCAACCAAATAATAGTGTCATCATTTCTCATACAGGAACAGTTGGTTTCTCCCTCCTTCTTAACATCACCTATTATTGGAAAACCCATCTGTCAATCACAGCACTGCTATAGTTTTTAGTCAACTATCAGAACTCATGCTCTGCTTCTACCACACCTCTTCCAGGCTGTGGATCAGCTGGCTAGGCTAGGAGAGAAGGCAGGTGATAGGTGAAGAGGTATTTTATCCAACAGATCTCTGAACCAATCTCTAGCTCAGCATACTGAATCAACCTGAACAAGTAACCATCCAAAGAAAAGCTGAAGAAGCTCAGGGAAAGGAGTGTGTTAGCTGACTTTCTCTCTGTTATTTCATGGTGCAACCCTACCATGTCAGTCAACTGTTTCTTCAATGTGGCTTTGAACAAAGGTTTGGCAGTCTTGCAAGAGCACTAGATCCATGACCTGAACAAAAGTTGATATGCATGGTCAGAGATTGGGCTATGAAGTTGCATTAACATCATTACTGCTGGTCAGCCACTATTTATGCTGATCCAGATCACCAAGTCAGACTCCAGTTCAAAAACCTAGTGTGAACATGGGAAAGCACCAGTGGTGGTATTCAGCTGGTTCGTACCCGTTCGAGTGAACCGGTAGCAAGGATTTGGCATGGCTTGCCGAACCGGTAGTAACTTCTGGCTGGCCATGCCCCTGACTCAGTTACCCGGTCACTTGCTTGCTCCGCCCACCTGATGCTCGCTCACCCAGCCCGCCTGATGCTAGCCCGCCCAATCACTCCTTAAGGTATTTCTTTTTTTCCCCTCCTGACAATCAGCTGTTCCTATTCTCCACGCTTACTTACTGCTTCACCCAGGAGGCTTCCCTCAGGCCCAGGAAGGAAAAAAAAACCCTCTGCCCCCCCTCCATTTTTTGGGAGGGATGCCCCAAAATGAAGTATGGGGGGTACTGTGCACCCACCTCAGGCTCAGTTTTCTGCCTTCCTGAGCCCTAGGAAAGCCTTCTGGGAGCAAAAATGCCTTCCCGGGAGGCTTCCCTGAGGCCCAGAAGGCCCAAAAAATGGGGTGGGGGGTGCTGCAAAAAGCAAAAAAAGCCACGCCCACCTAGTCACATGGCCACAGACCCCTAGCCACACTCCCTAGCCACACCCACAAAACCAGTAGTAAAAAAATTTGAATCCCACCACTGGAAAGCACAGTCTGAAGGAATCAAACTTTCCTGCAGCTCAGAGCAGAATATCCATGGAACACAGTGCTCAAAAGAGAGGGGCAATTTCTAGATGCAAGGAAGAAAAAGTCCTTAGCCATTTAATAAAGTTAATAGTTTTTCTTCCCCCCACCCTCTCACCTTCTTACTGTAGAAGTTATGGCCTAGGTTACTACAAGTACAGGTTACTGTAAGTACAGCAGAGATGGGAAAACTCATAGTATTTAACAACAGGAATTAATCATCCAGCTGACCACTTTCTGCACCAAGAATTGCTATCAAACTGCATACAATGCCCAAAACCCTTTCTGGCAGCCCCTAAATCAATGGCCTGATTTCCAGAGATAGAGTTTCCATTTATTGAGATTATGCTGATTATAATGTCTTTGCTGGCCAATTGGTAAGAACAGAAATATTCTGCTCTTATCTATCGGATTATTAAATCTTTCTGTACTAGATATCCAGTTTAACATTTCACTATTGTCAAATAAAAATTGTTTTTATTTATAATAGGCAAATTCAAAATATTTACCAAGTGTACAAGAATCAACAATCTATTAACACTAGTCTGGTAGCTTAAACACATGGAATGTGATAGAACAGCTGTTAGGATTAACCTACTCATAAAGAAAAACATTATGAGTCAGGGGTTTATGAATTAACACTGCTTTTGTCACTGCTAGAATAAACACATGGATTTTCTCAACATGTTTCATTATTTGGTATATATTTAGATGATGTATCTATAGAAGGGTAAATCATGCAGTTGCAGTAGCCAATTCTGAATGCACCAAAATCTATTTAAGATATATGTTTTGCTGACTAATTTTTGAAGCCAGAGACCATCATTCTCTCATTCATGTTCAAAGTACTAAATAATATTGACCGATATAATGTAGCAGAAATTCATTTATACTTATTACCTAATAAAACATTTAAATAATCAGATTTCTGGATAAAAAAATTGCAGATACCAAACTTGATACATGGCACACCACAAATTCCAATAGAAGAGATATAACCCAAAGTTGAAATATTGGATTCATTATGCTCTCTGAGCTTGTTTTCTTTCAGACATTTTGTTGTTTAACTATGTAACATTATCGATATGCAAAGAAGAATTGAGTTTTCTGGCTGTTTATTTTGCTGCCTGTAACTTGCCCTGCTAGTTTTGGTGGAGGTATGGTTCTTGATGGTTCCCGATTTGAATACTCGTTTTCCCCTGATTGATTCCCTGATAAGCTGCTTTCTGCTTATCTGACTGTTACCTGCTTCTTTCCCAGCCTTTCAATAGTTTTCAAATGATATGTAAATCTCTAGATGTCACTTTATGGCTGATTTATCTAACATCAAACTTTCAGGAATTCCTTAGCAATTTTTGATTTGGCCTGATCTAAAAATTTCAACTTCTCAGTTGCAACTCAACTCAACATGTTGTGAGATAGTTGCTTTCATCATGTCTTCTGACTGCCAATTGGTGTTCATGGATACAGTCTTTATTTTAGTTGTCTATCTTACATGGTGGCTATTATAGTCCATGTCTGTAATTGATAGCCTGTTTTTTTTAATTTCTTTGGTAACTAGACCATTGGGTTTGCTTAAGAAGTTTTCGAAGGACTTTATTGATTTGTATGCTACAATAAAATTGAGTAGTTATAGCAATCGGTTGTTTGTCTTAGGGTGTTTTTGAAAATCAGCTATGAGCAAAAGAGTATGTGCAAATTGTCTTGGTTAGAATAACTAGTTTAACAACTGTTGGCATGTTGACAGTAGAGAAAAACAGCTTGCTTTGAACTTAAGAGGAACAAACATAACGTGTGTAAGAATTGGTATGTAATTCCAGATAGAATCCAATATTTCTACAAAGCTTCTAATTTCTCAATTTAGTCTCTGGCTTTTAATGTTTTGGACATCATGCTTTTGGAAATGATCATGTGATTGTAAATGATAGAACTTCATTATCTCTTGAGAATATGAGGTTGAGGAAGATTAGATTAATATTCTTAGGCCACAAACATTAAGCTAAATCACTGGAAGATTTCAAGAAGAGATCTTGGCTTACCTCTTTTACATATGAGGGTCATTCCAGGATACAATGACAATGCAATTTCTACCTGAAGATAGTTTGGCTATCCAAATAGTAGAAGTGGAAAGTGTTCTTTTAAAAATGTTTTTAATTGAGCCATACTGCTGAATGTCATGTTCCAGACAAGCAGCATTTCCATGGGATAGTACAAAAGTAGACTGCATGCTGTTGCTAAGCAACAGTACATGCCAACTTAAATTGAATGGAGGCCAGTAGAATCAATAGAAACCAAGTGGCTTAAGTGGAGAAAGAAGGCTCACACCCAGAATACCAAGTTCTTCTCTCTGCAATGGTCATTTGGTAACCCTGCCATATTGTACTTGCTAGGACTGGACTATATACAAGACCATTGCTTCTCTGTCAGATATTATAATCCTGCATTCAGTTATACTGATTGATAATAGCAATATGTTAATTATAGTATTTGTTCATGAATTGTGAATTCAGCAACACATTGCTGCACAAAATGTTCTACTCACTCCAGTAAGTGTCCACCCACTTATTTTCTTTCCTGCTTCAGTATCACAAATGATTTGCCTCTCGTGCATATTTTTAAAAAAAAACATGAAAAGTACCCTGTAAAAGACTGAAATGATTCCATCGCAGTAAAAGAAGGTTGTTTAAATACAAAATATATGAAAAATCTATTAAATGCCATTTTTGTCCTAAATGGTTAATAATAAAAATTGTATTAAATGCAGCAACAAAAGGAACAGTAGGACTGTCTTTCAGCAACATAAGTAGCTAATCAAGAACATACCACATCAAATATCCTTACTGGTAGTTCTGGCAGCAATTAATCACACTAATCACATCAAAAGTTGCTGTTTTGGAAATGTCATGTCCCTGTTTACTCTCATCCATCTACAGTGCCTAGTTCTTCATGACATTACTGGCCTCCTCCATATTGACCAGGCAGGCAGCAGTGAGCCTGGCTGAGATACAACAATCAATATTGGGCAGGTGTGTTTAATTTCACCAAACTTTGACAATGAGTTCTGTAATGGAGATGCTTCATTTTTCTGATGCTCTTTTCCTCCAAATCTTGTTTGTGGAGGACTCACAATGGAGTCACTGATTCAGCTTTGATCTTTCAATATAGCTGAACTGGATAAAGTTAACTTAATTCCATTAAAAATTGGTCTAGTTGGGGTGTTACTGCGACATGCTAGCCCCTGTTTTCTTGATCTGGAAACAGGGCCTATGTGAAGAAGTGATACAGTACAACTGTATGTACTATATGTTATAATAACCCTTATATAGTTTCTTGAAAAACAAGAATTATAAATACAATTATGACAAGTAATTAGAAGCTGAATAAAAGCTGCAGCCAGCAGTTCTAGATCAGAATTGTTTACTGTGTCTAATGTTTCTTCAACTAAGGTAGTCATGTAGCACCAGCAGTAGAAACCTAATCAGGACAATTCAGAGACAATTGTTCTATGCTTTCCCAATAACAGTTGCATATTCAAAATTAAATATATTCAGCTTGATTATAAAATGCTATAGTAGTCATAACTGTTCATTATTCAATATATTTCTCCCACTGTAATCAAAATTACACTTGTAGAGTATACAGAGGATATATATAAAACAATTTAAATTTATATACAGAGGATATAAATAAAACAATTTAAAATGTCCAAGGTTACATGTAACCTAAACAAAATGACATGTAATGATAGAAACCACAACTGATCTAAAAATCAACAAAATTAAAGCAATAAAAAGGAAAGAGGAAAGAAAAGATATCATCAAATACAAACCCTGAAACAATTCCACCCTTAACATTATCTAAAAGATCAGCCAGAAGAGGCTAACCTTTTCTAGAAGCCTGTTCTACATTATTGTGCTGCCACCAAAAAAACCATCTTGCTTCAGCCCCACAAACCTCTCAAAAATTATGCAATATGCTCAGGTTTTTTTCTTATTGTTCTAACAAATGGAGCTGATATTGGTTGGAATGGGTGATCCTGAAGAGTATCCATGTACCAAACATAAAAGGCTTTATAAGTCAAAACAAGCACTGAAAATTGTACCTAGACAGAAACCAATGAGCAATCAATCTGTATAACTAATGTTATATGCTCCCAGGACTGCAAGCCAGAAAGTACATGCATTTCAAATCAGTTCAAGTTTCTAAACAGAGGACTGTATAATAGTCTAACTGGCAGGTAATCTATTCCTTAATAGTTGATGCATGATTAAAATATTCTACAGCTACTCCTCGACGTATGACCACAATTGAGCCCAAAATGTATGTTGTTAAGTGAGACATTGGTTAAGTGAGTTTTGCCCCATTTTATGACTTTTCTTGCCACAGTTGTTGTGGAATACTGCAGCTGTTAAATTAGTAACATGGTTGTTAAGTGAATATGGCTTCCGCATTGACTTTATTTATTTATTTATTTATTTTATTTATTAATGGGATTTATATGCAACCCTATCTCCCGAAGGACTCAAGGCTGCTCACAACGGTAAAAAAACATACAATACAAAAATTTAAAATTAAAAAATATTAAATAGAAATCCCAAAAAACATTAATTAAAACCAGCAACAGTGAATATACACCAATAAAACCAATAAACGTCCCCCCCAGTCCAGGTCGGCCTGTTGAAATAGCCATGTCTTCAGGTCATGACGGAAGGATAGAAGGTCAGGGGCCATCCGCAGCTCCAAGGGCAGCTGATTCCACAGGGTGAGCGCTCCCACAGAGAAGGCCCCTGGGGGTCGCCAGCTGACACTGTCTGGCCGACAGCACCCTGAGGGGGCCCTGTCTCTGGGAGCGCACAGGACACTGGGCAGTAGTTACTGGCAGTAGATGTTCCCGCAAATACCCTGGCCCTAAGCCATGTAGGGCTTTATAGGTGATTACTAGCACCTTGAATCTCACCCAGAGGGCAACTAGCAACCAATGCAGTTCACGCAGGAGGGGTGTAATATGGGAGTATCGGGATACTCCCATCACAACCTGCGCAGCTGCATTCTGCACCATCCTGACTTTGCTTGTCAGAAGGTTGCAAAAGGTGATTACATGATCCTGGGACACTGCCAGGGTCATAAATACAAGTCTGTTGCCAAAGGTCTGAATTTTGATCATGTGACCGTGGGAATGCTGCAGCAGTCGTAAGTGTGAAAAACAGTCATCAGTCACTTTTTTCAGTGCTGTTGTAACTTTGAACAGTCACTAAGTGAACTGTTGTAAGTCAAGGAGTACCTGTAATTTTTATGCAATGCAGCTTAACGCTGTGAAGAGATGAATAAAAGGTCTTGTCTATTTTGGTTGTGGCAGTTGTGAAAGAAAGTGTTCAAATTGCTAATTTGGATAATTTGGATTCAACTGGACAAAAAAAGAGTATGATTAATTCGAAGACTATTTATCTGATTTTTTTCCAGTTGATGATTGAAGAGAAAAATATTTAGTTTTGAAGGAATATCACAAACGTAGATTCAGGTGGTGATATTGGCATTAGACAAAGATCTAGAAGCCAGAACTGGTGGCTAGGAAGTGTTTATGGTGAAGAAGGGAACTTAGCCCAGCACAAAGTGCTTGAAGTATAATTCTGACCAGAGAACCTCAGCAGGTATCCCCAGAATGAATAATCCTACAAATCAAAAGCAGCAGGAGTAGTTAGAAGAGGAAAATATTCCTGCTTTTGCTGGCTGAGAGGGTCTTGAAGAAAAATTTATCATAGTGAAAAGGCATTGAGAGATTATTAATTGTTGAAACTCTCTAATACTAGATTCACGCATCAGGCTAAGCCCAAACAAAACAATTGTATTAGGGCTTAGCATATGTTAATAAAGCTATATGCTTTGTATCATCTATGATTTATTATTCTGTGTTATGAAATTAACCATTAGTTTTAGTATGTAAACCTTGTTTACAATTAAACATGGCTTAGTTTCATGAATTCAATATGAACATTAAGAGTGATAGCACACATGCATACATACATATACATCCATCATACTATTCCCTTTCAAGATAGGCAAAATTGTGCAGAAAAGGAGCAATTAATAGAAAGGCCAAAAGGAAAGGCTTCTAGCTTCTTCTAGTTGGGCTAGGCTTCTCCTGGCAAACCTCTAAGCTCATTTTTGATGTCTCTTTTTGATCTATCTCTGGCTCTTCTCACTGCTAGCTGATTCACACTAGTCAAACTTCTCAATTTCTGCTAAGTTAGTAGCCAAACATTGCCTTCTCTGGACTTCACCACTATGTCCTAGCCAATCACTGACTTCTTCTCTCTGGGCCATGTTTGCCAAGCACCAATTCTAGAAGGCATTTAATGACTCAAGAAGGAAGCCTCTGCTGAATTCTAATGATGCTGCCAAGCACCATCAGACAAACCCACCAAGGGCTCTTTCTGCAGTCGTAAATGCCTCCTAGAAGTCTTCAGCCACTTTGATAGCTGCTTGGTCTTCAATTTTCAAAACTATGCATATTGTTGCATCACACAGCTTTCACTTTAAATCATTTGGGTTTTTAACTCACAACTAGGCATCATCTGCATATAGAAATGCACATGAATTCTGTTAAGTTTGCATGAAGAGTCAGACGCGGAGTGCTTCAGTGAAGAGTTTATTAGTGACTACAGCTCATAACAGACCTGATTTGGCTGGGCTGCGGATGCTACTTATAGCCAGCAGCCGCAGTTGCCAGCCAATCAGAGTGCAGGATTTTCCACACTTTTTAAACCAATCATTTCTGACATTTTACAAGAACAGTTCAAACTAAACCAATGACATTCAAACCTGCATACATAACACCCCTCCCCACTAGGTTCAGTCCATACTCAAACCCCAACCTATCTAATGTATTCTTTTAAATAGGTGGGGCTCTTACGTGTATGTTGAGACCTTCATGGTTCAGAAGTTTTAATGTTCTCACCCAGTGAGAGAGGAAATGTGTCTGTTGACATTTCCCTACTCGGGCTTCTAGTGCAAGAAGACCCTGTTTGATTGTTACGATCTGGTCTCTCCTCCCAACCCATCTCCAACCCAATGTCAGCACCCAAGTCAGGTAGTGATGCGCAATCTTCCAATTGTAAGGATGGATTTTGGCATTGTGACAGGTTTTGGGATGGTACCTGTCATAATGGCTTGTTACACATGGGGTTGATTCTTGCTTGCTGATTATCCTCATGCTCCTCCCCTCCCCTAGAAAAAGGCATTAGGTATGGGAACTAGAGAGGAACAATTGCGATGTTCCTGAGGTAATCTGGATCTAAGCTGATCAATGTGCCTGCTCCAGAGGACTCCATCCTCTGTTTGTACCCTGTAAGAACGAGGGCCTGTGATTTGAGTTATTTCAGCAGGAATCCATGAAGGTTCACCCATAAGTTTCTTAGCATAAACAGAATCACCACACTGAACGCGAACTTTGCTAGTGGAATCAAGTGGAGCATTGGGTGCGTAAGTGGGATGAAGGCGGTCAAGGGGAGACCTGAGTTCCCTACCCATTAACAACTCTGCTGGGGATAAGTTAGTTGATGGGTTAGGAGTGATGTGCTGAACACTAAGAAGTTTTCAACTTTCTCAGTGACGTCCCCAGGACCCAATTGCTGAAGCTTTTCCTTGGTAAAACATACCATGCATTCAGCCCAGCCGTTAGCTGAAGGGTGCCCAGGGGCAGTCAGGGCATGTCTGATACCCTGTTGTGCTAAATAGGATTCAAAAAGGTTGGATGTAAATTGAGGGCCATTGTCAGAGACAAGAACATCAGGTAATCCGTGGGTTACAAAAGCTTTTAAGCTGCTTGATGACAGCATCAGTTGTGTTGGATGCCATAGGGATGACCTCTAGCCATTTGGAATATGCATCTACTATAATAAGGAAGGTGTGCCCTCTGGTAGGGCCAGCGAAATCAATGTGAATCCTAGACCATGGGCCCCTAGGACATTCCCATTCCTGTGTGGGGGTGAGAGGTGGGGCAGGCATGACTACCTGACAGTTGGGACAAGATGCAACCCAGTTTTCAACCATTTTGTCAATACCTGGCCACCATATATAACTCCTGGCCAATCCCTTCATCCTTACAATACCTCAATGACCCTCATGTAACATTTCCAAAACCTCTTTTTGCAGTTTTGCAGGAATAACCACCCTGTTACCCCACAAAATACATCCTCTTAATATAGATAATTCAGTTTGCCTGGATTTAAAAGGTTGGGCAAGGTGAGGTAGATCTTGAAAAGGCCAACCTTTCTTAATCCAGCCTATAACAGGAGCCAATAAAGTGTCTTTGGCAGTCTCTCTGGCAATTTCAGCAGCGTGTACTGGAAGCTTGGCAACAGTTTCTAGGAAAAAGGTGTGTGCCTCAGGTTCAAAGTCCTCAGTGTGAAACGGAAGTGGGCAGCGACTCAAAGCATCAGCATGGCCAATGTCTTTGCCAGGCTTGTGGATGACCTTGTAGGAATAAGCAGCAAGAAATTCAGTCCACCTCAGCATTCTGGTGACAGGATAGTGGGTGTAGGTTTGTCTCCTGCCACAATGCCTAACAAAGGTTTGTGATCTGTGACAATGGTAAATGTTCTCCCATATAGATACTCATGGAATTTCTTGACAGCTGCAACAATTACCAATGCTTCCTCGTCCAATTGGTTGTAATTCCTCTGCTTTGGTCAAAGTGCGAGTAAATGCAATAGGGGCTTCCTCCCACTGGGAAGCCTGTGGCTCAAACCCCCCACTCCAAAAGGGATGCATCACAAGTCAGTACAACAGGCAAATTCTCAGAGAACTGTATTAGTACAGCATCAGACGTGATTAGTCTTTTAATACTGTTAAATGCTGATTGTTCCTTCCTGCCCCAGACCCAAGCAGATTTTTTGGCCAGTATTCTGTGTAATGGTTCTGCAATGGTTGCCTTCTGAGGTAGGAACATGTGATAAAGTTAATAAGTCCAAGGAAGGCTTGCAAATCTGTTTTGAATTTAGGTCTAGGGGCTTCTTTGATTGCTTGAACCTTGGCATCTGTAGGGTGGATGCCATGCTTGTCAATCATATAGCCCAGAACTCAACCTTGTCAGTTTTAAGAGTGCATTTTCTTCCTTGACTTTTAACCCCTTTCCTGAATCTGGTAAGGACTTCTCTGAGTCTTTCTTGTAACTGAGTGTCATTTTTAGCAGAGATTAACACATCATCAAAGTAAGGCACTACCCTGGCAGTCCTTGGAGCATCCTTTCCATAAGGCTTTGGAAGATGCCTGGTGCCACGCTTACTCCAAACTGTAACCTTTTACATTTGAAGGCACCTCTATGAGTCACAATGGTTTGGGCCTCTGCAGTGGCATCATCAACTGTTAGTTGTTGATATGCCTGGGCCAGATCCAATTTGGCAAAGACTGTGCGCCAAGTGAATTTAATAAATGATGCACCACTGGATCTGGATATGCTCTGTTGAAGACGGTTCAGTGTCCCCTATAGTCTCCACAGATTCTTACTGACCCATCAGTCTTGACTGGTGTGACTATGGGTGTCTCCCACCTGGAGTGGTCAGTGGGCTCTAAAACTCCTTGAGCTATTAGTTTATCTAATTGTGCATCATTTTTTCCTTTAATGCAGATGGGACCCTTCTGGGCTTTAAACGAATTGGGGGCACCTTGGGATCTAGGTTGAAAGTGATAGGGGTCCCCATATACTTGCCCAATCCTTCACTGAAGACCTCTGGAAACTCAGACTTCAAGGCCTCCTCCCATTCAGTGTTGCTCATGTGACTGATGCCAGTCACCTCGATGCCTAGTGGGTTGAACCACTCAAGTCCCAGCAAGCTTGGGCGATCCTTGTCCACGATGGTCAGGGGCAAACGTTTGGTGTGGCCTTTGAACTTCGATGAATTATCTTGTCCCAACTACTGGAATCTTGTTCCCTTGGTAGTCTTTAAGAGCCAGTGCTTGCTTCTGGAAATGCTTCTTCTGAATGTTGGGAAGTAGCCTGTGAATAGTGTCCCATGACACCATAAATAAATCGGAGCCTGAGTCCACTTCCATTTGGCAAGGCCTTCCTTCAATGAGTACCTTCACATGTACTTTTCTGCTTCTTAAGGGTGAAGAATGACCAATGGTGACTGTTTGATGAGTTTCATTCTTCCCATTTGCTTCTGTGTTGCCCCATTTTCTCACTGAAGTTGTTAGGCTTGAATTCTTTGTCAGAAACTTTCTTCTGTGGGGTGGAGTTCTGGATGATTTGCAGACTCTTGCTAGATGACCTCTTTTTTCACAACGGAGGCAGATGGTATCAAGAAACTTGCATTCAGTGTGGGGTGGCTTCCCCACAACCTCTGCAATAAAATCTTGCCTCTTTCTTCCCAGGTCTTTCTTTTCCTCTCCATTCTGAGTCTATAAATTCCTTCCTCCACCTCACTACAGTCTGACTCAGAATCTATTTGCTCGCAATGAGTTGTTGTGGACTTTTCCACATCAGGATGGCTTGAGGACTTGTCAATTTTCTTCATGGCTGCTGCTGAGGACTTAGTGGCTTCTGCTGAGGAGGCCTCTTCTATGGCCTCCTTTAACGGATCTTAGGTTTTAATAATAATTTGCTCTGAAGCACCTTGTCTTTGAGGCCTAGGACAAACCGATCAAGCATGGCCTCCTCCAAGCTGTTAAACTTGCATGCACCCCAATGTCTCTTAAATTTGCCACAAGTCGTTAACATTTTCGCTTTCCCCTTGATCCCGACGGTAAAACTCGTTCTTAATGAGGCACGATACTTGTGGGGCATAATGGGCTCTTAAAGGCTTTTCTAAATCAGGCCATTCCATTACCTTCACATCTGCAGCTCCCGCCAATGCCTTCGCCATCTTGAAGACTGCCGGATCGAGTGCATAAGGAAGACCACCTCTTCCGCTTCTGGAGATGTCGGCGAGGTCGCTTCCTTCCAAATACATTTGAAGCGATCCGCATACGATTCCCAGTCTTCTGCCACCGGATCGAAAGGGGCTGGGGGGGGGTGTTCAGCGCAGCCATCTCACTCTTCTGTTTGTCTTCCACATCGTCTCCTCTTCAGGGGAATCCCACCTTCGTCGCCAGTGTTAAGTTTGCATGAAGAGTCAGGCGAGAGCTTCAGTGAAGAGTTTATTTAGTGACTACAGCTCGAATGGACCCAACTTGGCTGGGCTATGGCTGCTACTTATAGCCAGCAGCCGTAATTGCCAGCCAATCAGAGTGCAGGGTTTTCCCGCACTTTTTAAACCAATCCTATTTGACATTTTACAAGAAGCATTCAAACTAAACCAATGACATTCAAACCTACATACATAACACTAATCACATCTATAACCTGAATGTATTTTTGCAATTTCTGTCTGATCTACCCATTAATAAAACTAATCCCAAATCAGATTTAAGGAACATGTATTTTGTTATGTAGTTGGAAACCACAAGCAAGCATGAGCAACTTTGAAAATAGATAACTGAGGTGAAGAAAAGTAAACTCCTTTTCTCTTTGCCACAATCATGATAAAATGCTTTTATGTTTCCACATAAAGCATTTCTCAGGCTATCCAGGAAGGGGAAATAGTCTAACAGCTGCTCATATACCACATCATCAAAACAGTTGTTTAGCTGACCACAAAACCTTGCCTGCACACTTCTCAGCCAAGGTAGGCTGCTGCCTTAGAAACATTGCAGGAAATACTCCATCCCCAGTGCTGATTATGATTCAGCTGAGAGTGGGACGATGCCATCTTGTCCTTCACCTCAGGCAACAAAATGCCTTGTGTTTGCCCTGATTATAAATGGTGCTTTGTAAAAAAAATGTTGATATGGTTTTTCCTTTTGAAATTAAGTATGTGGTACTAAAGAGGCTTTCAATATAGGTGTGAAAAAGGAACACGTGTAATAGAGAAGAATTTCTGTATTTACTTATTTATTTTTCAATGTATTATCAAATAATAATTCAAATATATTATATATTTAAATATAAATATATTCCATTTCCCAATTTCTTCTTTTATATTCTTTTTCAAAACTAAGGCACTTTTCCACATGCTGTGCCAAATAGGGTAGTAACACTAAATTAAATGACTAAGAAGATATTTGGTGCTGAAAGCTCTATGATAGAAATAATGACAAGAACTACCATGTTGTTTTTATTCCCCACAATCCTGTACTTTACAAAATGTACAGTTAAGTAAGGCATTCACTGAAATGGTAATGAAGTGCAGCCAAAATACAGATAATTATTTTAATTAATGGTAATGATTTTAACGGTTGAACATTTAAACTAATTAATTATGATTGATTGCTTATTCTTAATCAAGGAATATGATTCAAAATTCTAATTGAAAACTGAGAGTGGTGAGTACTAAATTGACTGTGATATATTCCTGTTCAGAGAACTGATATTTCTCTGCATTTAAGATATTTTAAAATAAAATTTCTTGATATTGCTAGACAGCATTGGGCATTAATAAGTGTTGAAACTCCATAATTTGCAGCAAGACTATTTAACCTTGCTTTATCCCTTGCTAACTTTGTTCTGAAAGTGATTGTGAAATGGCCAAGATTGGGAAAAGCTATCAACACCACAACTCAATGACATTTTCTTCAAGAATCCATAAAATAAAGTTATATGCACACATGCACATGCACACACAGAGTATATTAATTATCACACAATCCATTTTGTGTGAATCAATACAAAGAGTGATCAAAATATTTGCACAAAAAGTCACAACTTGCTTAGCAATAGCTACTCAGAAAACAAAACAGTGAAGATGAATAAAGAATGCAATATTTATTTGAGAATATATTTCTTAAAACTTCTGAGTATGATAGTCATGGAATAGGTGAGATATGATTGTTGAATCCAGTATGTTTGTATGTATGTGTGTGTGGATGGATAGATGATGATAGATGATAGATAGATAGATAGATAGATAGATAGATAGATATAAATGATGATAATAGATATAGGTATACAGTATACCTACATCTATCATTTATATTCTGTTTTCACTTTGACATTATGGGGTGCTGAGTGTAGATTAATGAGAAAAAATGAATTTCAAATACTGTAGAATCAGACTTGACAAAATTAACAAAAGTGAAGGGGTCTGAATACTTTCTGAATACACTGTAGACATAGATACAGGTAGTCCTCAACCTATGACCAGCATGGAACCCAACATTTCCATTGCTAAATAAAACATTTGTTAAGTGCATTTTGTCCGTTTATTACCTTTCTTGCCACGTTATTATATAAATCACTGCAGCTGGTAAGTTAGATGTGGCTGTTAAGTGTATCTGGCTTCCCCATTGATTTTGCTTATGAGAAGGTCACAAAAGGGATCACATGACCCTGGGACATTGCAACCGTCATAAATATGAGCCAGTTGCAAAGTGTCTGGATTGTGATCATGTGTTGGGATGCTGCAAGTGTGAAAAGGATCGTAAGTCACTTTTTTCAGTGTTGTTGTAACTTTGAACAGTCACTAAACAAACTGCCGTAAGTCAAGGACTACTTGCATAGATAGAGAGAGAGATGGAGGG
>CM019150.1:182977232-182992341 GCA_009733165.1 Naja naja
TTGGACAAGGAAGCATTGGCAATTGTTGCAGCTGTCAAGAAATTCCATGAGTATCTCTATATAGAACATTTACCATTGTCACAGATCACAAACCTTTGTTAGGCATTGTGGCAGGAGACAAACCTACTCCCACTATCCTGTCACCAAGAATGCTGAGGTGGACTGAATTTCTTGCTGCTTATTCCTACAAGCTCATCCACAAGCCTGGCAAGGACATTGGCCATGCTGATGCACTGAGTCGCGTTACCTTCCTTGCCACAGGAGGACTTTGAACCTGAAACACACACCTTTTTCCTATAAACTGTTGCAAGCTTCCAGTCCATGCTGCTGAAATTGCCAGAGAGACTGCCAAAGACACTTTATTGGCTCCTGTTATAGGCTGGATTAAGAAAGGTTGGCCTTTTCAAGATCTACCTCACCTGGCTCAACTTTTAAGTCCAGGCAAACTGAATTATCTGTATTAAGAAGATGTATTTTGTGGGGTAACAGGGTGGTTATTCCTGCAAAACTGCAAAGAGGTTTTGGAAATGTTACATGAGGGTCATTGAGGTATTTAAGGATGAAGGGATTGGCCAGGAGTTATGTATGGTGGCCAGGTATTGACAAAATGGTTGAAACTGGGTTGCATCTTGTCCAACTGTCAGGTAGTCAGGCCTGCCCCACCTCTCACCCCCCACAGGAATGGGAATGTCCTAGAGGCCCATGTTCTAGGATTCACATTGATTTCAGAGGCCCTACCAAAGGGCACACCTTCTGGTTAGTAGATGCATATTCCAAATGGCTCGAGGTAATTCCCATGACATCCACCACAACTGATGCTGTCATCAGCAGCTCAGAAACTGTTGTTTGTAACCCATGGGTTACCAGATGTCCTTGTCTCTGACAATGGCCCTCAATTCACATCTAACATTTTTGAATCCTTTCTAGCACAACAGGGTATCAGACATGCCCTCACTGCCCCTGGGCACCCTTCTAATGCCGGGCTAAACGCATGGTACTTTTACCAAAGAGAAGCCAGCAGCTGGGTCCTGGGGACATCACTGAGAAGCTTGAAAAACTTCTTAGTGTGTTCACATCACTCCTAGCCCATCAAATAACTTATCCCCAGCAGTTGTTGATGGGTAGGAAATTAGGTCTTCCCTTGACCTTCATCCCACTTGCACGCACCAACGCACCACTTGATTCCACTTCCAAAGTTCTGACTTTCAGTGTGGGTGATTCTGTATGCTAAGAACCTTGGGTGAACCTCTGTGGATTCCTGCTGAAATAACTCACATCACTGGCCCTCGCTCTTGACCAACTTAGATCCAGGTTCTCTCGAACATCGCATTGTTCCTCTCTAGTTCCCATACCTACTTTTCTAGGGGAAGGGGAGGAGCATGAGGATAATCAGCAAGCAAGAATCAACCCCATGTAACGAGCCATTACGACAGGAACCATCCAAAACCTGTCACAATGCCAAAATCCATCCAAGTGGAAGAGTGCACATCACTACCTGACTTGGGTGCTGACATTGGGTTGGAGATGGGTTGGGAGGGGAAATGTCCACAGACACATTTCCCCTCTCACTGGGTGAGAACATAAAACTTCTGAACCACTAAGGTCTCAACGTAAGTAAGAGCCCCACCTATTTAAAAGAATACATTAGATAGGTTGGGGTTTGAGTATGGACTGAACCTAGTGGGGAGGGGTGTTATGTATGCAGGTTTGAATGTCATTGGTTTAGTTTGAACTGTTCTTGAAAATGTCAGAAATGATTGGTTTAAAAAGTGTGGGAAAATCCTGCACTCTGATTGGTTGGCAACCGCGGCTGCTGGCTATAAGTAGCAGCCACAGCCCAGCCAAATCGGGTCTGTTATGAGCTGTAGTCACTAATAAACTCTTCACTGAAGCACTGCCTCCCGTCTGACTCTTCATGCAAACTTAACAATGTGCATGTTTGTGTGCCAGAAAGGGGCAGATAAAGGATTAAATATATCCATGCCCTTCTTCATGAACCTTAAAATTAAATATTGGTACTTGCCCTTCTTAGGATGAACCTTAAAGTTGGTACTTTTTAGGAAATATATGGTAATTCGATTCCTTGTTGCTTCTGGGTAGGGGACGGAATAGATTGTGGGACTGGCTGGGAAACTGACAAATGTTGAAAATGAAGATCATGTGACCAAAGCAGTAGCAGCCATAGCACTGAAGCAACCACACCTTCTTCAAATTTCATTCCTACAAGTCAGAGGGTCCCAGTTTTTGAGATACATTCTGTAAATCAGTATATCTGAGGAAGCTTAGTTCAAAAATTGTTGCCCCATGATGCACCATTTGTCCAAGTAAAGGTCATAACAATGAGACTTTTAATGGTATATAGATAGTAGGATAACAAGAGTAGAAAGGGATGTAATGGCCTGCCCAGCATGTGCTATTTCTATCCTACAGTGTATTAATAAGTCTTAAACATGCTCTGTTTTGTTCTGTCCAGAGCTGGTTGGCACTTAATAGATTCATAAACACCCTTGAGGCAATTCTGCATTTTCCATCACTGTACTTAGGCTTGTATCTCTGAACATCCTTGCCAGGGGACAGGAAATATGTTTTCAATGACAACAAACACAATGAATTGGACAACCAAGCAAGCAGAAGGTGGAAGAAAGATTCCTACTACTACTAGCATTGACAGGCCACTGATTAGGGATTAAGTTTTCTCCAATACTGTCTCCACCCAACCACGGAATGTCGTTTTGAAGAATCATTTGCAGTAAATGAACGGAGAGGACCGATGAGGCCAGGAAATTAGTAGAAAATAATGGGGGGAAAGTGGGTAATCTGATGAGGATAATAACCTCTTCAAACTAGTGTCCTATTGCATTAGGTTTCCCATGAAATTATTTAAAACAGCAGGGAATCAAACATCCCTAGAGCATTAACCTCTAGCTTGTGCTTATTGAAGGGAATCAGGATGATATTTATGAGCTTGTGCACCAAGGGAACCTGATGTCCCAGCCTATGTCAGATAGAGTCATGGGATTCTGGGATATTATCTTCCATTGATTGAGAACAGAATTCCAGTTGCTCCTTAACATAGCAGAGTCAAAAGCTCATCTCTCAGTTCAGTGCTTTAGGCAGGCTGCCAGCCATTCCTCACTACTTTGTTCTTTTTCCTGCTTGCTCATCTAAGGTTTTTCTTGCATGCTACCTCGTTCTGATAAAGGAGTGATTTAAATGCAAGCAGGTCATAATGTCTTCGGTGCACCAGGACTATACTGCAGGTTGGACGGTGGGCTATGGCATTTTTCTGTGCAATTAAAAGAAGATTGGTTCAGTGCAAATGTATTAATATATATATAAACAATGGCAATTAACCATAGTCTAGAAGTGACTTTTATTTTTACCCTGTAGTTTGCTTTTTCTTCAGATTTCAAGAGCATTATCTTCAGAAAACTGCATCATGATATTCAGAAAGCCCCAGATGATATTTTTCTGTCCAAGACAGAAAATCCAACATGATGGTGGGTTTTTTCTGTCCTTATAATATTCTGTTTTACAGAGATCTTTCCCAGGCTGGTAGAAAAAAACAAAATATATAGAATGAATTGCAGTAATCCAAAGATAAGATGTCAAGGATGCAAATTACCACTCTGGGATATCCCAAAGGTGGTTTTTCAAGAGGCAACTGGACTTTTTGGGTTTTCTTTGGAGATGTTTTGCTTCTCATCCAAGAAGCTTCTTCAGCTCTGACTGGATGGTGGGGAATGGAGGGATTTATACTCCTTGCAGACAGCTGATCATTTGCATTCTTTTAGCAAGTCGTTAAGGTCACCTGGAGGTTTATCTGTGTCACCAAGACAGTCCTTTCAACAGTTCCAAGAAGGCTCCACACCCATTTCATCACTCAGGTGACCCTGATGACACAGATAAAGTCATCCAGTCAGAGCTGAAGAAGCTTCTTGGATGAGAAAAACCAGAAAGTCCAGTTGCCTCTTGAAAAACCACCTTTAGGGCAACCATGACCTGGATAACTGAGAATCTCCATAAACACCCTGAAGTATCCACACCTCCTCTTTCCCAACAACAGTAACTGGGATTGCCCACCAGGAACCACCTGAATCAAAGTCTGCCTAACCCTCATAAGTGATTGATGGTATTGAATACTGCCAGGAGAAAGCAGGACAAGGCAGGGTGCACTAAATTCTGCCATAGGTCTTCCACAAAATAAACCACTGAAGTTTCAGTCCCACAGAAAGGCCATAACACAGACTGGAGGGAAACTAGACAAGCATTTCACTTGCACATGAGCCAAAAGGAAATAAAGACACAGACTTTACAACCAGACAAACCGCAACTTCAAATATTAGGGAAAATTTCCTCATAGAAAGTTATGCAGTAATTCACTTCTGTGTTCCATGAAATGCATGCATACCCTAAATGTCCTGGTTAAACTTCTAGCAACCAATCTTCTTGTTGTTTGTTTAAAATATGTACAAAAGCTACAAATGTGCATTAGATAAAGTGGAGATAGTCATTTTTAAAATTTCCTAAACACACACAGTACATTCTTTTTATGGTTGAAACAACTTCACTTTATTACTAGCTTTAACGTTTTTGATATTTACTGATAAGATGCTAAACAATCTTGAATTAGGATATCTGACAGATTGCCTTCTTGCTGCCTGAATGCTATGATCATCATTAGAGGCCCTCCAGATTGTGCCAGATGCAGAGATTCACTAGGTGTCAACACAGAAAAGGGCCTTTTCTGTTTTGGCACCCTCTACCTGGAAAGCCATCTGTGTGAGATAAAACATGCATGCAGCCTGAGAACATTTTTAACCTGCAAATACAAAGTTGTTTTATTTATTGACTTAATTTATTCTATGTATTTTATCCTGATACAGTAATTTCTTAAAAGCAATGCCTATATATATATATACATATACATATACATACATACATACATACATATATATATATATATATATATATATGTTGTTAAGTTTGCATGAAGAGACAGACGCGGAATGCTTCAAGCTCTTAGTTTATTAGTGACTACAGCTCAGAACGAACCCAATTTGGCTGGGCTGCGGCTGCTACTTATAGCCAGCAGCTGCAGTTGCCAGCCAATCAGAGTGCAGGGTTTTCCCGCACTTTTTAAACCAATCATTTCCAACATTTTACAAGAACAGTTCAAACTAAACCAATGACTTCAAACCTGCATACATAACATATGTCTTGGTGTATTCGGGTCTTGTCCCGTGTAAGATTGAGAATACCTTGGCGACGTTTCGACGAGATCCCTGCTGGCACAAGCACGAAGCCGAAAGCACCAGCCTGAAGATGGCGAGAGGAATCTCGTCGAAACGTCGCCAAGGCATTCTCAATCTTACACAGGACAAGACCGATACACCAAGACCTACATACCTTTACCTGTGAAATCTATGAATATATATATATATTCTCTTCAACAAGAGAATAATTAGGGAAGCCATTGAAATAGAGAAACACCCCATAACATGAATAAATGGGATGATACTTCCCACCTACCAGACATCTGGAAACTAGCCCTAATCAACAAACGAAGTCCCAGCCACGAAACCAACACCGACCCAAAATAACACATGATGCCACCACCAATCTCCTTCACCAGACTCAAACCCAAGCCCACGCCACAGATGAAAGGCAACCACCATCCAGAAACCAGACCATGGCTGCAACACCAGCTGCTACACCCCCTCCAACCCCAAACTAAGCAAACTGACACACGCTATAAACACATAGCCAGACCTCAAACTCGAGCCAAACCAAGGCCCAGAATGCCACATCACAGCCTTCCACCCAGGATACTACATCACAGAACTCAGGAAATCACAACACAAAACATCAGGAGGTTGCAGCACAGACAACGACCCAGGAGATTACAGCACCACACCCAGGACGTCACAACAATAGAACTCAGAAGGTCATCACACAGCCCATTACCCAGGTCGTTACAACACAAAAGGCTGAGAGACACACAGCCAGCACCTCAGCCACACAGGGTCTCAGGAAAAAGCCATCCAATCTGCATACATCAACTCCACAAACCAATCAAGAAGTAACAACACAGCCAACTCTAGAGTTTAAAAGGGAAAAACAGCCACAATCACACACTTCTCCCAGGAGAACGAAGCTGAAGACACCAGCCTGAAGATGACGGATGAGATTTCGTCGAAACGTTGCCAAGGTATTCTCTATCTTACATGGGACAAGACCCGAATACACCAAGACCTACATATATATATATATATATATATACACATACATATATATATTTGTTTTTCGTAGATTTTCACTTCTCCCAGAAGAACGAAGCTGAAGACAGCAGCCTGAAGATGACGGATGAGATTTTGTCAAAACGTTGCCAAGGTATTCTCAATCTTACACAGGACAAGACCCGAATACACCAAGACATACATATATATATATATATATATATATATATATATATATATATATATTATTATTATTATTATATTTATATATATGTGGAGTGCCAAATGTAAGAGAAAAAAATATACATTATTTAAATGTGAACTATGAAGATAAAATGCTATCTTTCAAGGGCATTCTAGCCAATTTCACTTCAGGGTGGATCTTCTGAGTATACAATGCATATGTGCAACCCACTAACGAATCAGGCAAATGCCTGAAGCACAACAACGTAAGCTTAGGTGTACTGTGTTCTCTGCAAATGGCCTAGTATTTACAGCTTTTTTTTAATATTGAATATTTTCACAGAGAATTCAATCATTAAGGACCCAGATTGTTGGGGGAAATATGCTGCCTATGTAAACCACTTAGAGAGGAATGTAAAGCACCGTGAAGTGGTATATAAGTCTAAATGCCATTGCTATTAAACTGAACATTAAATTGATAATGCCTAAATATATTCATCCCAACAATGAATCTTCTTAGTTGTTGGAATCTTTTTACTAAATTTTGTTAATACTTTTTCTTATGCTACATTGGTTTGGGTTCATATCAATCATGCCCCCACTGAAATCAGTTTCTTCTACAGATTACTGCAGTGGTATTTTAAAATAGGCCTGTCTGAATAAAAACCATTATCATTATGATCTGTATTCTTCATATATGTTCTGATTAATTTATTCCAGCTTCATAAAAGGGCAAGAGACACTGGAATATATCAATTTGCAATGGTCAATTGAATTTTATTATGGATGGGCTAAGATAGGTCTATATTTAAAAATGTATATAAAAAAACCTATAAAATCACAGTGCTATTGAAGTGTAAATATAGGAAAGGAAGGGGAAGGAAAAGCATCATAGTTTAGAACACATAAATCAGAGACATTGGGTTTGACTTTCTTTTCAAAGCCATCAAATGTAAGAGGCAATTTGAAAGTTCATGGTAACAAAATGAAAAGAAATTGCCAACCAGTTATCTTGGGATGGAAAATGATCCAATAATTGAAGAAATAAAAAAGGCAAATTATAAATTTTTGTCTAAACAGCTCTCAGCCTTTTATTCAGCATCACTAGACTCTCTATCATACATCCTCCTTAATAACTATTATTTAAAATATTTTAGGTGCATCAATAAAAAGGAGATGTGATCAGTCTTACAGGTAAAAGCCCATTTATTCTACATTTTTACACTTAAAATGTCCAATAAATGGAACCAAATGAAAGCAATCCAAATGAACAGGCAAGACTCAACAGGAGTGTCCAAAACAAAAGGTATATTTTGATGGTGGTGGTTTTCTCCATTTGCAAAACTCATAACTCACCTTTCAGAACCCATTCATCCTTCCCCTCTCTTTTTGTTTCATCTATAAGTATCTTAAGTATCCCATCTGCCCTGTATTCAAACATAACTTTTAAATTTTTCAGGTCCAGTTCCCGCACTGAAGATCATACAACTCATAAATACCTTGATTCTCGGTGGAATTTCTGGAAGGAATAGGTTACTTTCACTCATATGGTTTAATAGCAACCAGCAGTCTACCCAAGGGAGAGGAGGGAGGGCTGTTCAAAGCAAGCAGGTGGGCAGATACATTCTGATGCAAATCTTAACAGATAACAGATAATCAGAGTTGGAAGGGATCTTGTAGGTCATCTAGTCCAACCCCCCACTCAAGTGGGAGACCCCACACCATTTCTGACAAATGGCAATCCAATCTCTTCTTGAAAGTCTCCAATGATGATGCTCCCATAACTTCGGAGGGTAAGCTGTTCCATTGGTTGATTGTTCTCACTGTCAGAAAATTTCTCCTTATTTCCAGGTTAAATCTTTCCTGTTCAGTTTTCATCCATTATTCCTTGTCTGGCCTTTGGGTGCTTTAGAAAATAGCTTGACCCCTAATTTAGTCACTATGTTGAAGAATGAAATAAGATTGGTTTTAACAAACCCGTGCTGACTGCTAGTTATTATGTTACTTGTTTCTAGATGTTGGTAGATCTGTTTTTTATTATCTTTTCCAGTATCTTCCCAGGTATTGATGTTAGGCTGATTGGTCTATAGTTTCCTGGGTCTGGGTTTTTTTTTGAAGATGGGAACCACATCAGGTCTTTTCCAGTCCTCTGGTAGTTCCCCAGTGCTCCAGGATTTTTGAAAGATATGGTGCAGTGGTTCCGAGATGACTCTGCCAGCTCCTTTAAAACTCTGGGATGTAATCCATCAGGCCCTGGTAATTTGTGTTCATCAAAATCAGACAGGTGTTCTCTTACTATTTTTTTTTTTTTTGCTTATTTTAACTTTTGTCTCTCGTCTGTCTTTTTTGGTTTCTTTTTGCATGAAGACCAATGCAAAGAATCAGTTAAGCAGTTCTGCTTTCTCTCTGTTGCCTGTTACTTCCTTGCAGTCTCTCTTTAGTGGACCGACTGTTTCTTTGATTTTTTCTTGTTATTTATATGTTGGAAGAAGCTTTTTATTATCTTTACTTTTGTTGCAATTCTTTGTTCATTCTGAGCCTTTGCTTTCCTGACTTCATCTTTGCAGATTCTGACTATCTACTGATATTCTGTCTTAGTTGTATGTCCTTCTTTCCATTTTTGTACTTGTCCTTTTTCTTTCAATTTGCCAGAATGATCGTTGTGCAGCCATGCTGGTTTCTCCTTGATTTTTCTTTTCTTTCTTTCCCAGTGCTATTGTGCTGGTCTGGGCTTCTATGATCATACTTTTCAGAGTTTCCCAAGATTCTTGAGTTGTTTTCCCCTTTAGGATTTTCATCCATGGAATCTTTCCCAAGTTCTCTCTGAGTTTATTAAAATCAGCTCTTTTAAAATCCAAGACTCTGATGTCATTATGTTCTATTGCTTGTGTTTGTGTTATGTTGAATTCTAGTATAACATGGTCACTCTCACCCAAGGTTCCTGCAGTTTCAACTCCCTCTATTACTTCCTCTCTGTTTGTAAGAATTAACTCCAGCCTATCTTGTCTGTCAGCCTATCTTAAAAGCCGCCTGCAAATGCCATTGATAGTAGCCATTGATTAATTATCCATCTCTGCTCCAAGGAGCCTTTACTATAGTATAAATGAAGCTAATATAACAACTTTTTGGTTAACAGACCTGGCAAAATGTTGACATTTTCTATTATGTGTTCCTTGTTATCAGTAATTCAGTGGGAATGCATGTAGTTTATGTGTGCGAAGTATCAGGATGTATGTTACAATTCCAAATTAAAATCAAATTTGCAATATGCAAGCATTCTCTATGCACCCGTAGATAATACAAAATAGTTAACAATATAATAATCTGCCTCTGAAACTGCAATCCCTATTCAGCTGAGTGATAAACTTACCAATTTTCTCTGTGGGAAACAGTCTTTTGAGACACCAGCAGCATTAAGAGTCTCGAGTAGATCCTATATATCTATAGGTTGGCACATATCTACTTTTGTGCCATGTGAACTACTTGGATCTCCCCTGTGCCATTTTTCTTTACCCTCTCTTTGATGCTAAGAGCATCATCTTCGATCTGTCTCTTCTTTGCCTCACTTATTGCTCTTACCTTCCTCAATCTCATAGGAATGAGACCTGTTTTCAACAGACAGAAAATCTGCCTTTTTAAGAAAGAGAAACAAGGGATTATGTTAAATTCTTCACTTTTCAAGCACTTGAGTATGATCTCAGCAAAATCAATCTGTGCAACTTTCTCCACACCTATTTCCTATTGAATGGCTGTATTTTAAGAGTTCACATCAAATGTATCTATGAAGCTTGTTGCCTCACTGAGTGTTCCAGTTCAACTAGAAATGCCTTATTTGGCCATTTTTTTAAAAAGCTAGCTGGTTATGAACAGATTAGATGATGTTGCAATGCTTTGTTTCTTAAATGAGGACATTTTCCAGAATACCCATTCTTTCCAAGCACTCTGAAGCTTTAGTCACTCCCATTCTTTATGCTAAAATTAAGAAAAGGCTTAAAGGACATACTTGTCATAGACACTCTGCCAGGGACTACATTCAGGGGTGGGCTGCTGGGGTTTGAGAGCCCTAGCTAAGATTCTCGCAGTTTGGAGAACCCCAAATCCCACTCCTGACTGGCCCTGCCCACTCCACTCCTCCACTCCCAGGAGTCTTCACACGGCCTGTTTTGGATGCAGGTAAGTCAGGTCAAATGGGTAAATTATAAAGCATACATATACCTTTAATCTTACATGAATTAAATGAAATCACAATATCTTAATAAGGATTAATGTGATTTTGTCATATCATTTTTTCTCCTTTCATCACATTAACAATTACAATTTGTAAGCAGTATTTTTGGAGCTCTACAGGCTGGAGTCAAAGCTGTTAGGGCCAGATGCACCTTCAACACCTAGAAAAAGAGTAAAATATGGAAATAACATTGATTATATTGTCAATAACATCTTGCAGTATTTGGAATTTTCAGAAAATTAATTTACAATTTCTATTTTGTTTGCTGTTATGTATGCAGGTTTGAATGTCATTGGTTTAGTTTGAACTGTTCTTGTAAAATGTCAGAAATGATGGTTTAAAAGTGCGGAAAATCCTGCACTCTGATTGGCTGGCAACTGCAGCTGCTGGTAGCAGCCGCAGCCCAGCCAAATCGGGTCTGTTATGAGCTGTAGTCACTAATAAACTCTTCACTGAAGCACTCCGCGTCTGACTCTTCATGCAAACTTTACACTGGCGACGAAGGTGGGATCATTCCCAAAGAGAAGACGGGAAAACAAGCTGAGAGACATGGCTGCGCTGAACACCCCCAGCCCCGTTCTGAACTGGACTGAATTTCTTGCTGCTTATTCCTACAAGCTCATCCACAAGCCTGGCAAAGACATTGGCCATGCTGATGCTTTGAGTCGCTGCCCACTTCCGTTTCACACTGAGGACTGTGAACCTGAGGCACACCTTTTCCTAGAAACTGTTGCCAAGCTTCCAGTACACGCTGCTGAAATTGCCAGAGAGACTGCCAAAGACACTGTATTGGCTCTATTATAGGCTGGATTAAGAAAGGTTGTCCTCTTCAAGATCTACCTCAACTCGCCCAACCTTTTAAATCCAGGCAAACTGAATTATCTGTATTAAGAGGATGTATTTTGTGGGGTAACAGGGTGGTTATTCCTGCAAAACTGCTAAGAGAGGTTTTGGAAATGTTACATGAGGGTCATCCTGGTATTGTAAGGATGAAGGGTTGGCCAGGAGTTATGTATGGTGGCCAGGTATTGACAAAATGGTTGAAAACTGGATTGCATCTTGTCCCAACTATCAGGTAGTCAGGCCTGCCCCACTTCTTGCCCCACACAGGAATGGGAATGTCCTAGGGGCCCATGGTCCAGGATTCACATTGATTTCGCTGGCCCTACCAGAGGGCACACCTTCCTTATTATAGTAGATGCATATTCCAAATGGCTAGAGGTCATCCCTATGGCATCCACCACAACTGATGCTGTCATCAAGCAGCTTAAAAGCTTTTGTAACCCACGGGTTACCTGATGTTCTTGTCTCTGACAATGGCCCTCAATTTACATCCAACCTTTTGAATCCTATCTAGCACAACAGGGTATCAGACATGCCCTGACTGCCCCTGGGCACCCTTCGCTAACGGCGGGCTGAATGCATGGTACGTTTTACCAAGGAGAAGCTTCAGCAATTGGGTCCTGAGAAAGTTGAAAAACTTCTTAGTGTTCAGCACATCACTCTAACCCATCAACTAACTCATCCCCAGCAGAGTTCTTGATGGGTAGGAAACTTAGGTCTCCCTTGACCCTTCATCCCACTTACGCACCCAATGCACCACTTGATTCCACTAGCAAAGTTCACACATTCAGTGTGGGTGATTCTGTTTATGCTAAGAACCTTATGGGTGAACCTTCATGGATTCCTGCTGAAATAACTCAAATCACAGGCCCTCATTCTTACAGGGTGCAAACAGAGGATGGTGTCCTCTGGAGCAGGCACATTGATCAGTTAAGATCCAGATTACCTCAGGAACATCGCAATTGTTCCTCTCTAGTTCCCATACCTAATGCCTTTTCTAGGGGAAGGGAGGAGCATGAGGATAATCAGCAAGCAAGAATCAACCCCATGTGTAATGAGCCATTACGACAGGAACCATCCCAAAACCTGTCACAATGCCAAAATCCATCCTTACAATTGCATCACTACCTGACTTGGGTGCTGACATTGGGTTGGAGATGGGTTGGGAGGAGAGACCAGATTGTAACAATCAAACAGGGTCTTCTTTCACTGGAAGTCCAAGTAAGGAAATGTCAGCAGACACATTTCCTCTCTCACTGGGTGAGAACCTTAAAACATCTGAACCACGTAGGTCTCAACATACACGTAAGAGCCCCACCTATTTAAAAGAATACATTAGATAGGTTGGGGTTTGAGTATGGACTGAACCTAGTGGGAGGTGTTATGTATGCAGGTTTGAATGTCATTGGTTTAGTTTGAACTGTTCTTGTAAAATGTCAGAAATGATTGGTTTAAAAAGTGTGGGAAAATCCTGCACTCTGATTGGCTGGCAACTGCGGCTGCTGGCTATAAGTAGCAGCCGCAGCCCAGCCAAATCGGGTCTGTTATGAGCTGTAGTCACTAATAAACTCTTCACTGAAGCACTCTGCGTCTGACTCTTCATGCAAACTTAACATTTGCCATTCACTTCATAATAGAATTAAGACTGGATAAATATTGAACTCCGAGATAAAGTATAATCTTTGTGTATTCTTACTGGCCACGTAGATGTATATGGAAGGAGAATGTATTTTAGGACCCCAAATTAAAGGTCACAACCGCAACATGAATGGCACCTGGAATTGAAGTGATAACTGTTACTTAAATAAGAAGCAGGCTTGCTAAGTTCAAATGTGAGTTATGGAAGACCTTATTTATTAATTAATATTTATTTACTTTAGTTTTTTATTATTTTTACAAATAATTCAAGGCAATGAACTCAAGGCAGTAATATCCAATACATTTTTCTCTTCCTATTTTCCCCACAACCAGAAGAGGTATTCAGCAGGTTCAGTCCCAGCTGATTGGCTGGGTCTTCTTTTGTTGCCCTGCACAGGAGAACGGAGCTAGAAAGCAGGTTAGTGGGGTGGAGAGGGAATGGGATTTTGCAGTAACCTTCCCCTGCCATGCCCACCAAGCCATGGCCACAGAACCGTAGTAAAAAAATTTGAATCCACCACTGCCCACAACAACTCTGTGAGGTGAGTGAGGCTGAGAGAGTGACTGACCCAAGGACACTCAGCTGGCTTTGATGGCTAAGGCAGGACTTGATCTCACAGTCTCCTGCTTTCTGCCTGGTCTATCCTGCTTTCTATTAGGTCTAGGCCTGGTGCCTTAGGACTAGGACTCTCTGTTCCCTGGTCTTCTGTTTGATTGATTTCCACCTGGCATGAGAAGATGAGAAGTTAGGGATGTAACTAACAAAGGCTGGTACAGGTAAGGTGTCTTTAGACCTTCAAGCTTCAAGCTGTACTTGTCAACTTGCTGTACTGTGCTTTGGGTAAGTTATATTTTAGTGTTATTTGAAGTGCATTTTTTGAAGTTCTTATGGGCCTTTGTCTTAAATATCAATTGAATGTTTCATCTTAATGTATATTTATAAATGGTATGTTTTTATTGGTTATTAAATTGTTGTTAAGTACTATGCACATTGTCAATATTGTGAACCACTAATGACCCCAGTCATCATGCAAAACAGAATATAAAGACAGGATAATGGTTTACAGGGCAGTTTAATACAGCCAACTCAGTAAATGGTAAGTCCCTAAATAATAGTTTTAACTGAGGTTTTAGAAATTAGATCAGAGGTCTCCTCCAGCTTTGGAGGCTAGACTTGAAAACATTGTACAAACTCTCACTAAATGTATACTGGGCACAGCCTGCCCATTTACAGAAAAGGACAACCATGGACATTATACTATATTACAAAGTACCATTTTAACAGATAACTACAGATAGCACCATCCCTTCCCAGAGTCTAAATTCACCCCAAGTCACACTTCATCTCCATACCATTAAAAGTTCAGTCCCGGGATTATGACAGGAAAGATATACCATAAATATTATCATTGTGCATAGACAGAAAACATATAGATGAGGAGTATGAATGAATCAGAGTCAGCATCAATAATAGGCTGTAGCATAAAGACACCCCCATTTCAAGCTTTGGGAAGGATTGCATTTTCAGATTTGTGTGTGTGTATGTGTGTTTATGTGCACATGTGTGTGTGTATGTATAGCATGCATTTGTGTATGATGATTGTGCTTGTAAAAGAATAAAAATAAAATATAATTCTAATAAATATATCTAGTAAATAATGATGATAGTGTCCATATTTCTTTGTTTAATTCTGAGTTTCTTGCAAGACCTTCTTGAAGTTTGGCTGTAATGGATCATTCCATAATGTGCTTAGTGTTGGGAGTGAATTTAGAACAGTTTTTAGGTTGCATACTGTTTTCTTCCAGATAATTTACTGGATTAAAATTAGCAGAAAAGCTGTAGAGAAATCTAAATGCCTGCCAAATCAAAGAAATAATCACATTTTTATGAATATTTAATATCATAGTCATGGCAAATAAGGCAAGTAATTAGTACTTACCATATATTTGCAAAGTATTATTTTATGTAAATGCTACA